>OVAN01001842.1:0-37540 GCA_900406275.1 Anastatica hierochuntica | reverse complement strand
CAATTAGCTACTAAAGAAGAGAAGTGAGAGCGAGGAAGAAGAGAAGAAGAGCTTAACGAGGTTATCAATGGAGTTGGGAGAAAGGTAAAGTTTTTTTTCCCGAGACAATAGATATTAAAGCCAAACGAAAATACTTTGATCGTATCGGTTTTGTGAGTTTTTTTTTTCTTTTTTCTATAATAAAATATCATAGTTGTATTAGCTATTGGGGAAAAAAATTATTAGCTATAGAAACAAACATTAATGAGAACAAGTATATTATTTTTCTTTTGGAACTTAAAAATCAAAAATATAAGGGTATTATAGGATTAACATTATTAAAAAGCCTAGGTTCCAAAATCTTTTTTAAAAAATACTAGTTACATGAAATATAGGTTAAAAAAACCTATTTAGATAATTTTCCCTAGTTTTTTACTCTGATTTTTGGTTAGAAAGTATGTTTTTTATGATGTACAATTGTCGTTATGGAGTTTTCTTTTGTTCATTTCATGTTTCTTAGGTGTTTGAGCGGGACTCGAGGAAAATATGAAGATTTTATAAGATTTTTGGAGATTTATGATGATTTGAAGAAGATGTCGATCAACATGAAGGAGAATCATTTCAATCCCTTCGAAGTTTTTAGTGGGATTGATCGATCCAATGAAGAGAATGCAAAAATAATTTTTGCAAAGAGGGCGATTGATCGATCGTTTGAAGGGACCGATAGATCGTTTTGAGGGAACGATTGATCTTCGGGTCGAAGTTGTGTTCAAAAATATTTTTATATTTAAAATCTTCTTTTTGCCCTTGGAAAAATAAAACTAACGTTTTATAAAAAACCTAAAAGAAAAGTTTTATGTTTTTATGGTATTTTCTAGTTTCTAAGCGGAATTTTGAGCTTTTGTATCTCGAGGGAAGCAAACCACCTTGTACTTTGATTGGATAAGAATTATGAACCCCTCTTTAATTTTAGTCAATTACAATTATGTTTTCTTCTAAATCATCTTGTGATTGTTTCATTGTTATGGGTTAGTATTTCCTTTGTTGGATTTATGGTTCTCATTAAGGGATTTCATAATTTGTTGATTTAGGGTGTTAGATTAGAGATTTATCTTATGGATCTCCATTTATCACTCTAGTTAATGTTAAAATTGAATTGATCACTAGTTACTGATCTTAAGTTGTTTAATGCACCGAAAGTGTTTGTTTAAATGTTAGATGAGTAAAGTGTCCTTACCAATGGAAGTTGGTGTAATTGTGCTTTGTAAACCTATCAAACAATATCTAATTGCATGTTTAGAATCTAAAATTCAATCGAAAGTTAGTATTTAGGATTCTATAACATAAGAAGTCAACACTATGGAAGTTTGTTAATTCTAAATTTAAGACGGTTTAAATCATGTTCTCTATTACATTTATATTACTCTACATTGAAATGATTTCCTTGAGGATATCGGGTGTCCAAATGCGTTACCTAATCGTTTACAACTGTATTTTTTATTGCCTTCTTTAGTTACTGCTTTAGAATTAAATAGTCTCAAAAACAATCTTCGTGACCACCTTAGTTTGTAACTAGTCTAAACACTCTACATGTGATCTCTTGTCCTTGTTGATTCGATCTCGCATGCATTATTGCACACTTTACTGTACACTTGTAATTAGTTATCGAGTTAAAACCTAAGTGATCAACTATAATCTCCAAAAAAAATTGAATATAGTTGATACGTGCAATTTTATATAGTAGAATTATGCAAATATTGTGTTTTAAATTCATTTTCACTCATACTTGTGTCAAATTTTAGCTTTTTACATTTAATTTTTCATCATGTTCTATTGTAGAGTCCTAGTTATTTTTTAGTCTCTTGCATTATGTGTTTTCTTTATGTTTATATGTTGTTCTAGGTGTTTTTGGATTTAGGAAGCAATGGAACAAGATGGGAGCTTCAAGTGAGGGTCTGAGGCTAGGTACACAGACCAATTTGTGGTACAAATCCGAAAAAGATGGTCGAAGAAGGGTAACTCGGATCAGTACACAAGATCGGTCGTGTAACTAATATAAATGTTCATCTGTAGATCAGGGGTAGCCAGGATAAACACACAGGATTACTCGTGTGACCAATACAGGTGCAGAAGCCGAAGACATACCACCAAGATTTGCTAGTGGGATCGACTTATGAGTCTACCGGTACTGCAACCCGATCCCCACGCCAACATCTGGCCAACTACTCTCATGTAGGATCGATTAGTTAGATCATTTTTCATACCAAATCTCGACTCTAATATCCAAAATTATGTTTTAGTGGGTTTTTGGTTGTTTATGAAGTTTTAGATCTCTTTGTTTAATATATATCTTAAGTATGGTTCATCTTATCTTGTTTGATTTTTGATTTTTTCCCATGAGTGTGTAGTCTACTAAATGGATAATGGATTAGGATTCATTAGGGATATTTGATGGTTAGTATTTGATATTTAGATTGTACTAGATACTAGGTCAGACATGAACAATCTTGCGTGCAACTTTTAGAATATTGCATTGTCTAGAAGTTGTTTGATTAGATGTTTAGTTCAAAATCTATGCATGATTTATCGCTTTAGCTAATAGAGAGTGATTGCAATGTGGTTTTATCTATTGTTTATGCTTGAAATGATTCAATACCTAAGCTAGATATGATATCTCTTGTCTTGGAATTTGTTGTACAAATTATGTTGTTTGATACAATATCTAGGTTAGATTTCTTAAATGATTAGTGACACTTAGAGCATAAACAATGCTAAGAACCCTTTAGAGGTTCTTAGCTAATTTTAAATTAAAAAAAAAATGCTAAGAACCCATTATTGCAAGAATTCCAAATGGTGTTCTTAAATTTTTTTTTTTTAATTAACCAAACTTCAAAATAGGTATGGACATTCGGATCCTCGGATTGGTTCCGGTTCGGAATATTCAGATCTAGGATCTTCGGATCCTTCTATTTAGGATCTGTTTCAGATCCGATGAATTTTTGGATCGGTTTGGATCAGATCCTCTCAGATCCAGATCGGTTCTTGAAATTTTAAACGGATCCGAAACGGATTTGAAAACCGAAAAATCATAAAAAATCAAAAAAGAAACCGAAAAAACAAAAAAAAAAACTCCGAAAAAACCGAACCGGAACCGATCCAAAAATGAAGTAGTTTTGACCAAAAAAAATCATGGGCATTCGGATCCTCGGCTCGGTTCTTGAAATTTTAAACGGATCCGAAACGGATCCGAAACCCGAAAAATCATAAAAAACCAAAAACAAAACCAAAAAACAAAAAAAACCAAAAAAACCGAACCAAAACCGATCCAAAAATGAAGTAGTTTTGACCAAAAAAAAGAAAAAAAAAGCTAAAAAAAAAGAAAAAAAGCTAAGAGACTGCTAAGAGTCATGCTCTTAGCCAAGGACTTTAAAAGCCCGTCTCTTAGCGATTTGTATTTTTTTTTTTTTATTTTAAAAATTGCTAAAAGACTCTCTAAGATACTGCATTGCACATGGTCTTAGCCACTAAAAAATGCTAAATGACTTAGTGACTTTTAATGAGATTTGCTTGCATTGTTGATTTTCTTATTTGTCTTTGCATTTGAAAATTTAGCGTAATTGGTTGAGTTAGTACATGTGATTTATACCACTGAACATGAATTCGTCTAATATTAATGTCTCATGTCGGTGAATAATGTTTGAACTCTTTGGATTAGTACAAAATATAGCCATCGAACATACTTTTATTGACTATCCGTTGATCCATTCCCTTGATCTAGGGTCGGTTACTTTCCAACTTAATTTTTGAATATTTGTTCGCTTGCTTTTTTTATTTTGCATCGATCATTAGTACTTGAAAACACAAAAATCAAATCATTTTTATAGGTGACTTACACCAACAAGTTTTTCTATAGTCTTGTTTGCATTATTTCTTCTATACATATTTTATATCTCTTGTGATACATTTTTTATAACTAGAGATGAATCAATAGTATAGTGTTCATCAAAAAAATCTTTAGAGAATCCATAGATATTTAAAAATCGTTTTCTCTCTCAAATAAGCTCTATCTGAAAAAGAAAATGATTTGCGCATCTCGCTGGCTCTGGTGATCCTTCATCGCCGAGTCAGCCTCCCTTCTTCCTCCCTCCCCTTCTCTTTTTCCTTTTGCTATTCATTTTCCCTTCACATTCAGCGACGATATGCTTGCAAATGTGGACTCTGACGGTAAAATCATAAATTTAACTTTGTCTAAGGCAGCTCTGATGAGATGCTCTAGAGATTTGGTGAGCTTGTGAAGCAAGGAGTGATGGAGAGTCTGCTATAACAGTAGTACGAAGTTTTTGAATCTGAAGTTTTCTAGAGATTCCAAAATGATTCTTCTCTGAAGGATGCAATGCGTGATTCGAATTTGTCTCCTTCGTTTGTTGGTCTGGTGCTCCTAATTGGTGGGTTTTTCCTTCAGACTTAACGGCGAACTGGAGTAGAGGTTAATTGTTATTTCTTTTATTGGCGTCGAGAGGAAACCTGAGTTTGTCCTATGTTCAAAGAAGGCTTCAGTGGTATTCATCGGAGGCGGTGCTTGGTTATAGAGAAGCCAGGCTATTTTGCAAGTTGTTTGGATGAGGTTTTATCGATGGCGCATGTAAACAACAATCGTCTGAGCATGTGGTTGTCTATGCCACTGTCATGGCAGATATTGTGGTTTCCCTCCTTCACAACATCAACGGTCATCATTAAAGAGGTGGCAAAATCGACAGGCTTCGAGGGTTTTTTAAGATTCCACGGTGGTAACCGCATACTCTCTCATTTTGTTTCTACGGACCACTAGAGCCATTATGGAGTAGAGGGCAGGAGAATCACTCATCTAATTTTCACACGATGGTGGGGGTCGAGCATTTATTTCGTTTTCGGTGGTCATTAGAATGCGAAAATTTTTAGTGGTTTAACGTGTTATTTTCGATCATCTCCGTACATGTTCGAGGTGATTTCACCATGAGAAGGTAGACTGGACCATTTTTTATTCTTGCAAGTTACCAGCACTACCCCTAAGAGATCTAGCGATATTCCTCAACCCACTTTTCTGAGTTGGATTTCAACTCCTTCTCCTAGTTATGGGAAGGAAGCACCTGTAGCTGAAGGTGAACTCCTCAGGTACAAATTTCTTGGATACTCCTTTCCTCCTTACTCGGATATGAAAGACAATTGAGGTTGCTTTAAATGATGAAGAATATGAGGCTAAGTTACTTCTGACCCTGATTAACCACATCAAGCCGGCAAACACAAATGTATGATCCAAAGTAGAGAAACTTGACTCGACTATGTATCTCTCATATGTGTGGCAGGATATATGTTGGTTGTATGGATTTTATCCGAATCATTTGTTGTAAACTGAATGTTAATGCGTACTTTTGGGATTATTGGTAAAATTATAATTTTTAAAAAATTCAGATTTTAAAATGATACTAAAATTTTAAATTTTTTGTTTTTTATGATACACACGCGCACTATAAAAATGAGACCAATCATGACATAATAAGATATTAGCACTCCTCAAAAAAATGGATATAATAAACTATGTTGTTGAACCCTATTATATTCTAAATATCCTTGAATCTTCTCCATTTGGATTGAAATCTGATTTGAACTTAAAGTGAACTCTTTATTTGTAATAACAATATGAATTTAAAATACTAGATTTGTTGATCAAAAGTTAAAATTTTATTTGAAATATTTGGGTTGCAGAGGATATTATCTGATAATCATTCATAATCTATTTATTATAATTATATGTGATATTTTTTTCAACTAATTATATGTGATGCAAAGTATCATAGAAAAAATAATATTGATACGCGGTTTTATTACCTCTAGTTAGATCTTGGGGAAGATACATAATCACGATCGACTTTAATCACATATTTTTTTATGGTTATTTCCAGAAAGACCAGTCTTTGTGGACTTTATGGTGAATCATGAAGGATTTGGCTTCCACAGAGTATAAAAGCATATGTTGGACAGTGATGGGACGTCATTGTTTTTGTTACTATCCCTTTTCTATGAGGCTTCTTAGTTCCAAAGCTTTGCCTCTCTTTCTTGAATAACTTCAGTGGTTAAGGCGTGAATATAATTTCAGTGTTTCATTGGTTAAGATGTCTCACTCGGTCTGGTTGTTGATGCTACTAATGGGAAGGTGGTCATGAAGATCAATGTCCCTCGCTTTGATAACATGGATTTGATATATACTTTAGCTCATAGTGTGAAGAGTTTGTTGATCATCATACCTTTGATTTATAGGGCTGAGAACATAGTTATTTGGTACGATTTGGGGTAGGGTGGAATCAAGTTCAGTTTTGAAAGAGAGGTGGATATTGCAAAAGTGCTCCAGATGGATCATTTCCATTTCGACTACTAGATGGTGTCCTTAGTTAGATGACAGCCAATTTTGCATCACAACTATCCATCGGAGATAACTTTTTGGGTTAAAGTGTTTGGGGTTCCTCATCATTTTTGTGCAGAACAAATTTTCCGAAGCATCGTAGATGGGCTTGGAGTGTGGAGAGAAATAGATATTGTGACTGGTATGGTGAAAATTACCGTTGATGGGTATAAACCAATGGTATTTCAGACGGTTTTTGGGTTTGATGGCACGGATTAGACGACCATTAACCATGAGTATATGGAGTTTTTTAAGTTCTCCAAATAGTGCTTTAGTTTGTGTCAAGATCTTGGGAGATGTCCAGAGACACGAATGTTGTAGCCCACAATTAGGTAGCAATTAGTTTTGTGCCTCAACAAGGAGATGGTAAGTGGCTGAGAGAGGAAGAAGAGGATCAGGCAGTTATACCAGGATGTCAACCAATGCGGAGAGCCATGATGTTTGTTGGATCATATGGGTCGCAGGAGCTTGTTGACCAAGGTTTGAGCGGTTGTGCAGGGGACATAATATGGTTAATAATACCATATTGGAGCTGTGGAGCAACAGGAGGGCCACAGAAGTCAACTCTCTAGAGATCCAGATAGTAATCGGTTGAGACAAAGGTACAATTCAAACCAATTTTTCGATGTAGGGAGAATGGACAGCGTGGTTGACAACCATGACATAAACATGGAAAAGCAATATACTGGGCGAGATATGATAGAGATGGTGAGAGGTCCTTGGTGAAAAATGCAGAGGGTTTGGTGGCAGAGCAAAACATGAGGTATGTTGGTGAGAGCAGCAAACCAGTGACCACACATGTTGATCAATAGCTTGGTGTAGCGCCAACTGTTGCTATTGGAGGGAATCTATGGAGGGGATGGGGACTAACGTGGATGCTCGGTGTGTTTCTAAGGGTAAGTAAGAGAGGGTAGCAGATGGTGTTGGTGAGGATGGGATTTTCAATACAAATGTATATTTAGAGGGGAAGATGATGGCAATTTAAGTGAGGAAGATGTTGAGCTTGAAGGGGATATGGACTTTGAAGAAGGAGAAAATTCCGAGGAAGATTTAAAACACGGATAGGGATAAGGTGAGGGTGATCTTTATTTGACTATGGTATTGAATAGTATGGATTAGTTTGAGGATGAAGTGTTACGATGGATGAGGGTGTTAAGGCAGATGGTGAGGATTGGTGACCGTAACACCGGAGGAGGAGGTGGCAGTTCATAATCAAACTTTGGTCAAAAAAGTTTCTGGCAAGAAACTGGAAGCAAAGAAGACAACACTCGTGGAACTATGAAGATCAAAGGGGTTATATCTAAGAGGATAAATATCTTGTTAGTTACATCCCCTCACAGTAAACAAGAATCTATACCAAGAGGTGGGAGTCAGGTGGTCACATAGGGTTTTTTTCTGCTAAGGTTAAAGACGAAACGAATAAACATGGGAAGGTGGCTCTCGGAACCACTAACTCGACCAAGAATCATGGAACTGTTGGGGTGCTAGTAATTCCAGAAAATCCAATAATTATAGAAACCATAGGCCTGATTTTTATTTCTGTTGAAAATAAAACAATTTCGCTCTTTTATTCAAGATATACAATTACATTCTGATTATAATAAATTGGTAAAGATTGAATTTTTAGGTTTGAGTGGTGGTTTGACTTTATTTTGTAATAATGAGTTCAATGTCAATGTAATTTCAACGAGCAATCAAATAATTTATATTGAAGCAGTTTTTTCAGGTAAGCATTGTTTCTTTAGTTTTAGTTACTGAGATCCAGTGATTGGGAAACGAGAAAATGTATGGGAAAAATTTATGAGAATTGGTACTACTCGGAATGATTCATGGTTAATATTAGGGGATTATAATGAGATCATGGAAAACAATAAGAAAAATAGTGGGAGACTTAGACCATCATCATTTTTCAACCTTTTAATACTATGATTTTTACATGTGATATGTTGGGTTTCCCATATAATGGTAATCCTCTTTCGTGGAGAGTGAAAAAGGGGACTATGTTATTGAGTGTTATTTGGATAGATGTCTGGGTAATGCAGAATGACATAATATTTTTATATATTTTAAAGTAGAGTATTTACCCATGATTAGCTCAGATCATCGACCAATGTTAGCGATTTTCATGATAACTTTTTGTCATCCATGAAAATCTTTTCGCTTCGACAAACATTGGATTGGCAAGCATGGTTTAAAGGAGGCCATCGAAGTAGGGTGGTGGGGCTTTCGACATGGTGAGAAAATTGGGTTAGGAGATCTAATACACAAGTGCAAGAGTTTGATCTCAAGATGGAAACAAGAGAATGTCAGCACGACAAATAGAAGGTCAAAAACTTAAAGAGCGAACTTGCTACTGTCCAAGATGATGATTCAAAGACACGAGAAGAATATATATGGTTACAAAAGAGTAAGGAGCGACATATCAGGAGGTGAAACTTTTTGAAAACAAAAGATTTGAACTCGACGGTTGAAGGAAGAATATAATAATTCGAAGCTTTTCCATGCAGTGACAAAACAAAGTCGTGCGAGAAATAAGATTTTGGGTCTAGAGGACCCTTCAGGGTTTGGGTGGAGGATGCGAAGGTTGTTGAGCAGGTAACAAGTAACTACTTTACTACTCTTTTTACGTCAGTCAATCCTAAAGAATTTGAGATGGTACTGAATGCGGTCAAACTGGTTAACACATAAGTGATGGATAGATCTTTAATCAAACTAGCCACAGAGTTAAAAATCAATGATACTTTATTTTTGATGCATTCGAAAAAGGCCCTTGAGCCAGATGGCATGAAAACATTGTTCTTCCAAGAGGCGTGGAATACGGTTAAAGAAGATCTCCTCATAATAATTAATGATTTTTTGGAAAGAGATTTCCTTGATAATCGTCTGAATATGACAAATACATGTCTTACTTCTTACTCTGAGAAACTAAGAACAATGTCGGAACCCAGACCAATAAGTTTGTGTAACATAAGCTATAAAATTATATCAAAGTTAATGTATCAGCATTTTGAAAGGTGTTCTCCCAAAAATTATATCAAAGACCCAATCAGTCTTTGAACAAATAATATCTTAATCGCTCAAGAAATGTTCCATGGCTTTTGGACAAATAACTCGTGCAAAGGTTCACATACGACAATTTAAACTGATATGAGTATAGCCTATGGTCAAGTTGAATGGGGTTCGTGTAGAATTTACTTACTAAAATGGATTTTCATGAACGGTGGATTAAATGGACCATGAAATGAATAACAACAATTTTATATCGTGTGTTAATTAAAGAATAACCAACTGGGAGGATTATGCCTAAGTGTAGTCTCTACCAAGGAGACCCACTATCTCTTTATCTTTGTATTCTATGCATAGAATCACTCATTGCCAATATTAAAGGGGTTAAGGGAGCAGAGAGACTAGATAGAATGGAAATAACAAGACCGAGTCCAGCAGTTTCGCACCTACTTGTTGCGAATATAGTTTATTTTTCTGTAAAGCTGATAAAAATCATTTTCTGGAAATTTTGAGTAGTTAAGAGCAATATGGATGTGCTTTCGCCCAACAGACCAATTTTGCAAAATTGTATGTTATATTTGGCCATAGAATTTTGCAAGATTTACGCAGAAAGAGGATTAAAGGAGTCGTGGAGATCCACACAGATAGTGGGATGGATTCGTACCTAGGTCTTCTTGAAAATCTCAGCGGTTCAAAGACTAAATTTATTTCATTTATAAAGGATTGCCTCAAAGATAGGGGAAATGGATGATCGTCACGATTTCTTTCTAAAGGCGGTAAAGAGGTATTAATTAAGTATCTAAGAGCTGCGTTGCCCATACATGTCATGTCATGTTTTAGACTGTCTTAGTTCGTTATATCTAATTTGATCAGTGTCGTTGCTAAATTTTTGTGGAGATTCGAAGTGTCTAGGAGGGGTTTACACTGGCTTAATTGGAAGATGGTTTCAGTCTCAAAGATGGAGGGAGGTTTAAGCTTCTATGCTATAGATGAGTTCAACTCAACCTTGCTAGCTAAAAAATATGGAGATTGGTGTAAATTCTGGAATCTTTGTTGGCAAGAATTCTGAAAAGACAATACTTTCGGAAAAGTAGCCCAATGTCGGATAATCGATATTACTCATCATCATATGGATGGAGAATTGTTTTCTCGTCTCGTTTCATTATGGAGAGGGGTTTAATAAAACATGTGAGTACATGATCGTCTATAACATGTTTGTCCAGATCATTGGATTCCGAATGTGTGACCAAGACCTGCCCAGTGGAAGGCTCTGAATTATCCACCAAATTTTTTGGTGAGTCATATGATTAATCCAAGGACGTTGGAATCAAATCAAAATCTCTTGCATGATTTTTTGATCGTTTGAAAATTCTACTTATCTGAAGTATTATAATATGTAAGATTGTTATCCCGGATAAAATCTTATGGGCCATTACAAAAAACATTATTTATATGGTCAAATCATGTTATTTTGTAGCTCACAGTTTTGGTGATCATCAATTTGACCATGGGTCTTATGGCCCAAACTTCAAGGCTTTGTAAGTCTAAATCTAGAAGGTCTAGATTTCGTTTAAAATAAAACACGTATTGTGGCAAATAATTTATGGACATCTTTCGGTTAACTCGAGACTTCAATCTCGTGGGATAAATTTTGGGGTACTCTGCTTGATTTGTGGATATGAGAATGAAAGCATTAACCATGACATGTTTGAATGCCCACCACTGCAGATGTGGGCTATCTCTGATGTGCCTTCAGCACAAAGAATTTTCCCAGAGTAATATGTGTGGTCTAATATTAACTTCCTGTTTTAGGGAGTTCCAGAGGTCGATAATGATGATGTAAAATTGGGAGTGTTTCTTTGGATTATGTGGTTTACCTGGTAGAAGAGGAAAGATTAACTCTATAATGGTAAGGACATGCAACCACCAGAAATACTAAAGAATGCAAACAGTGAGGCGAAAGCGTGGGTGGATGCCCATAGGGTGGAGGATATTCTAAGGAGTCTCTCTTTGCATGTAGCAGCTAAATGTCAAGGTTTAATCTGTCATATGGATCGTGGAAGGGCGACGAGTTGGTTCTCCTTTAACATTATCACTGATTTTATGTTTATGGGGTCAAGAGCCAGCGTCGTACTCTATCGCCTCTACCAGCGGAGTTAGAAGCCCTATTGTAGGCAATGGAGTGTATGATCATGCAACAAGAGATGATGGGACTTTCCAGACGGACTCCAGTGTCAAGGTTTAATCTGTCATATGGATCGTGGAAGGGCGACGATATTTTCTCCGGAATAGGTTGGTTCTCTTTTAACATTATCAATGATTTTATGTTAATGGGGCCAAGAGCCAGCGCCGTACTCTATCGCTTCTACCTGCGGAGTTAGAAGCCCTATTATGGGCAATGGAGTGTATGCTCATGCAACAAGAGACGATGGGGACTTTCCAGACGGACTCCAGTGACCTCTTGAAGATGTTGGTGACTCCAGATGATTGACACATGTTCTCTACTCAGCTAGCGGAGTTTTAGAAGCTCGAGTCATTTTTATCTTTGATTTCTTTCACATATATACATCGTTCGCTTAATTGTAAGGCTGACACTCTTGCGCATAGCGCACAGGTTAAAATCGTTTGAATATGTGTATGTAAATTTGGATCACCATCTTTTTTTGAATTAACAGTATTATTGACAAAAAATGATGTAAATATTATTTAACTTATTTAATCATGGGTGAATTTGTGTACTAACAAAAATAACCTATTAATTAGGTTTTATGGTTTCATTTTTATTTTCTAAAACCAAAATTTATAATTTAATTTTTTGTGTAATAAATATATTATACATGAAACATAGTATATATAAATATAAGTCAAAAAATTATATATCTGCCTAGGTCCCGTTTAGGCTTTTGCGTATATGTCTAGACGTTAGAGGTTCGTCTATCGTCTAGCAAGCGCCTTGCGCGTTTTAGAATACTAGTAACGATATTTTTAAGGTTCTTTTATGAACAAAATAATAATAATTTGAGAGGTAAAAGAGTAAAAAAAAAAAGTTGGAAAAAAAAACAGGGTGTCAGATAATTTTTTTTTTTTTTGGTCACCACTAATGATGTAAGGGATGATAACAAAAGAAATTACAATTCCGTTTGCAAGACTATGTCTATTGTCTAAAGACGAATGTATTCCATGACTCGTCATCAGAAGCTACATCCATCAAACTTTTCCTTGAAGGCAATAAGAATATTTCATAATATTCACTATAAGAATATTTCATAATATTCACTTTATTATTTTAGTTAATCAAATTTGTGGGTTCCAGTAAATCAAAAATCTCATGAACACCAAAACTTTGAAAACTTTTTGGGCCCATATCTCTTTTGTCCATGATTAACAATAAACAAATCACTCATACGCCATTATACATCACTATTCTTTTAATTTTGTGTGCCACAACATCACTATTTGATTTCCCTATATAAATTATTAATAACACTATATTGATACCCATAATATTTTTTTTCCGAAAACGAAAAATACAAATACTGAATCCAAAAAGAAATCAATAAAGAGGAGATCTTCGAGAAATTCCTTTTCTCTTGAGTACTTTCATGAATGGTCTCAATGAAAAATTACTCAATAGAACTTCTGAGTCTTCTGAAACATCAGTGAGCGACGATATGCATGATTTTTTCTCTTCTAAGTTTTCTTCTTGATTAGAGTTTTCTTTCTCCAAAACACTTTGTTCCTTTTTTGGAGAAAAACAAAGTTTATACTTTTTTGAAGGAGCGGAAATCTACAAAAGAGAAATAGAAAGATAAACATAAATATACAATTATAAAAAGTTCATAAATATAAATAAAAAGTTCGACAATTACTTGAACGAAATCATAAATTACTCTATTTTAACTTTATACAGTATATATACAGCAAATTTCACGATTTTAAGTATCTTCATGACGTGTATACAGTTCATGTGATAAACATTATTTCCATATTAACGTCTTTCAAATAAGTGATAATCCTATGTTAATGACGGTAACGTGTCAAAATTATATAACATAAATGTTTTTACGACTATTCCAAAACAAAATTTATGACTTTTTAGAAAATAATTATATGTCTCATTCATCATATAAAACCTTTTTAACCTGTGATAAAAAAGAATACACTAACTAAAACACAATTCATAGGAACTTTAACAATATTGAAACTGAAGGAAGAAAATATATTACCTTGCAGGAGATAGAGCAAAATCGATTAGGTTGATCTTGAATGTATCTTTTACAAGTGACACATGAAGCTGCATTCTTCGATTTTGTAGAAGGTCTTGCATCTTTTGCTTGTGGTCTTGAATTCAAATGTATTGCCTTTTCTCCATTTATTTTATATGTCTTTTTCCATACACCAAAAAAAACATCACATTTTTTGCAATTTATATTCTAGAAAATCCGATTAAAACACACATACACACACTAGAACATAATTCGAAAACTCAAGTCGCATTAAATAAAATCTAATGAATTTGTTAGTGATTTAGATATAGCCTTAAAAAATTTTTAAAAAATAAAAACCTGAATAGCGGAGCAATCGAAGTAGAGTTGAATATCAAGAAGACGAAGAACATCTTGATAAACGTATTTGCAGATCTGAAGACGACGATGGAGATAATGAACTTCTGTATTACAACAATGTCTGCATATTTCGATATTACAGTCAATGCAGAAGACATTCTTCTCGTTCTTACGAAGATACTTATGATTCATACATATCCCATAGAACTCTGATTTCAACAGTGTCTCAATCCAATATTCATCACCTTTTCTCTTCTCAGTCTGCAACATATATATAATTACTTAAACAAAAAAAAACATATATATAATTACAGTTTATATTGTGGGATTTATATTGAATGTTATATAAAGATTTTTTTAAACCAAAAGAAAAAAACTTGACCAAAGGGATATGCTGCGGAAAAAGTGAAATTTGTTCACTCTTTTAAAAATAAATCTATAGAAATCTTCATTGAATTTATATGTGGATTTATATATAAAGAAATGTAAAACTTAAAGAAGAAGGATTAGTTTAAAACAATTAAAAAAAACAAAATAAAAATTAATTTTTTGAAGGATATGGAATCAGCAGAAATTCGAATCTTTACTGAAATTTCTAATTAATTTATAGATGGGCGAGAAGAAGAAACTTTTTTTGTAAAAAAAATTACAAATTTGAAGAAATTACAAATTTGAATTTAAAGAATTATTTTGCTGAAAAAAAATAAAAGGAAAACAATTTGTAAAGAATAAATTCTGTAGTAATTTTGTTTTTATATGATCTATTATTTGTTGTTGAAACTATAACTTGAATTTAAGGGATTTGTTTTCCGATTCATTTGGAATTGATATGAAAAAATTTTAAAACAGAGGATCCACATCAAATTAATCGAAAATATATAAAGAGAAAAGTTTTTTTACCAGATTCATTTGGGTATGAGAAACTGAGTTCCTTCAGTCGATCAGATTAGTAAATTTTATTGCTCCGATCAAAATCATGCAAAATATGAAAAAGAAAATGTTTAGGGTTCTTGGGGAAGAAGAAGAAGAAGGGGAAGAGCAAAAAGAAGAGAAGAGTGATTGTAGTGTGAATAAATAGTAGTGGAAGGCAAAGGAAAATATGAAAATGATAATAGGAATGTTTCAATTAATTATATATTGTCTATTGAGAAATAATAAAATAAATAAGTTAAATGAAAACACTTTTAATATAAATGAAAATAAGGGGAAAATCAAAAGTCCAAATAGTCAACAATAACTGTGGCTCTTTTATACCTAAAATGGGTGGCAGGCGGGAATGTGAAGGATGTGTAACTAATATTACCTTTTAACTTTCATTTTTTTGGGTTTTAGTGAATACAAATGAAAATCCACTGATGTGGTAAAATTAGAAAACTATATAATAATTTAATTGAGTGGACGTAATTTGACCTTGAGGGACAGAAAGGTAGTCTTTATAATTTAGATGGTGCGATAAAGGTAAGCAAAGCTTCCTATATTTGCTCCGAAATTTCCAAGGAAACCAGCTTATCAAATTTGGAACTATATCATTTCCACATATTACATTTACTTAATATATACATACATAGGAATACCAGATGTCGAAAACAAACCGGTCGCATTGAACACATAATACAGTATATTACTAAAAATCAAATATCTTTATATTTAACAGCCATTGTTATCAAAGTACAACGCACTCAATTAGTTAGAGATGACAAAAACGTAGCAAGATGTTTTGTTCTATCATACCAACATCAAATCTAACACATACGATTACGAACACTACACTTACGCAAAATTTAGATGATTATCCGTTATTGCGAAGAAACAATTAACTAATACCTAAATTGATGAAATTTCTTAATAATAATTTTACGAAATTATTGGGAAACTGATTTAAATATATATATATATATATATAAATATATATATATATATATTAACACATTTTATAGACTAATAAAGTACTAATATTTAATCCGCATATAATGTGGGATCGTATTTTAATCAAAAAAGTTTGTGATAGTAGAGTTTAAAAATGTTTTAAAATATATGATGTTAATCTTTTTTAAAAAAAGTAGGATATATCTACTTTATTAATTTAAAGTCCTACTTTTTATATATTTAAAAAAACTGTCATTTAAATTTGGAGTTGAAAGGAGCAAGTGGATCAGTGTTTGCACCACCTCTACTGCCATTTCACATAACCAGAGTTCAAACCATGCCCCTACCTCCAGTGAGAGAAACTACTTGCCATTAGGATAGATGAAAAAAAACGTTTCGATTTATTAACAACTCATTAGAAATAGTTATAGCATTCATTATTATTCGGTTAACAATACAATAAAACTCTCACGTCTAAGAAAATAGAATCTCATTTCCTTAAATTTTACCAAATTAAACTCTACGAAATTTAAGTTAATAAATCTCATGTTATATCCTCCAATATTAATTAATCAATTTATACATTATACATGTATCAATCTTTATATAGTTAACGTGTTAGCATACATGTAATGACGAATATATAATAACTACTTAGTTGGCCCGCATTATATGCGGGCATTAAAATTTGTAAATATTTTTGCATCTCATATTTTCGTAATATAATTATATTTTATAAAGTTATTAATTTATCAGGCATGATATATTAAATTCTTTGTATGATATCTAAAAAATCGACTTTCAAAATTTTAGTTATGTTACTATTTATTTATCAACATACCTTATTGTATGAACTTTAAAATAAGATAGTACACGCTCCATTTGGTATGCTCTGCGTAAAATTGAAATATTTTGAAGATGATATTTGACCCTGCTAAAAACTATAATATTAAATTTTAAATTGTTCTATTGTGACTTCAATTGTTGATCTTAAATTTATTTTTTGTATAGTTATAATAGAAGGTATGATATGTTAATAATTCATATGATATTATTTTGTCTTAATATTTGTTTGATAATTTGGGTGTTTTATTAATTCCTAGATTATGATTGTTTTAAAGGTGCTGATTTTAGGAAAAGACAAAGTTAATATATTTATATTTAGGCTTAAGTCGAACAGACCATTTGTTGGACAATATTTATTAAATATAAAAATCTAATGATTTTGAAGTCCAAAAGCCCAAATTTGAAACCATAATCAGTTTAATTGGAAAATAATTATTTTTTAATTAGTAAATTTATTAATGGTTGAGTATTTTATTAGTAAGGGTAATTTTATTAATAAGGGTAAAGTTGTATTTAGTCAATCTAACTTTTAATCTGGTGCAAACTGACTTCATACTTAATATATAAGATCTCCAAGACAAGACCATAGATTCAATCATATATTGTGGTAAAAGAAAAAGATGCAATCATATATTGGTTTTATAATAAATCAGTTTTTACATATCTATATTATAATATATCTGAAATTATATTATTTTAATACAAATTCACATGTGTAAGTTAGGACTAGGCGTTCGAGGTCCGTTCGGGTTCGGATCGAGTTTGGATCCCGAGCTCAAGCCCTATAGAATCCATTCTTGTTTCTGAAAATTTTGGTTTTGGTTCAACTCGGGTTTTTTCGGGTTGGGACAGATTTTATAAAACAATTAAAATGCGGATAGATTCAATATTTTTTCGGGTCCGGATAATTTAAGGTTTTCGGTTTTTTTAAATGGGTTCGGGTCTTTTTTTTCAGGTTTCTCCATTTTTTGGATTATTTTGGGATTTTCGTATATTTTGGAGTTTTGGATTTGGGTTTTTCAATATTTTTGGTTGTTCGAGATTCGGTTTCGGGATTATCGGATCAACAAAGGCAAGTATATGGATATGAGAGTATAAACGTAATGATGTATTTATATGTGTGTACCAAAATTTTGGAGACTCATATACTATTTCGGGTTTCAGGTTCGGTTCGAATAAAACCCGAAACCCGAAATACTTGAGCATGGAACCCTCTCGAGTTTTTCATATGTTTTTTCAGGATCAATTTTAGAGTAAATATTTGGTTGTTAAGATAATAAGATGTCAAGAGCTAATCTCATTTATATAAAAATTTTCCAAATACCAAATTCTAAAAAGAAATAACATCCACAAAATATTATTAATTCACATACACAAATAATGTTTTATGATAAACTTAAAAATATAAAACAAATAACATTATGTTTGTTAAACACATAATATTTTCAAGAATACATAATCTTGTAATCAACCTCTTATTGATAAATAAAGAAGAGTCTTTTGCATATATTTTTGCCTCCTTCGCTCATCTCTCTTCTCTAAAACCTTAAAACCATCGACCTATCTTGTTCTTATTCTAAACTCCCAAACAAAATCATTAAAAACTATCCTTTTTCATTAATTTTTTTTACATTTTTTAAATTTTCAATTTTTAGTTAATTAAGTTTTATTAAGAGTAGCCATGTAATCAACCACTTCAACTTTTAATCTGAGGCAAGTTCACTTCGCAAATAATATTTAAGATAATTGAATTCTTTAAAATAAATTCAAAATCTTTTACCTTTCCTTATTTTTTTCAAAATTAAGTTCTAAGTGATCTTTTTACTTATTATCAATATGTAATATATTTATAATTTATTAATTTCCATATTCAATTACTCAATCGAATGGTGATCAGAACCGATGACTTGCCATTGTCGACTTTCCATATATAAAAATAAAACACGCATTTTTTTATGAAAAGGTACATTATAATTTAATCTTATAAATCATGATGTATAGGTATTTCATATAATATTATGTCGAGTTAAATTTCATAGTAATTGTTATTGTAACCTCATTCACGGAAATTGTTTTATGTTTTTTTAACATATGTAATAATCGAAGCATGCCCACTTGTACTCTAAAAAATAATGAACTTTTTTTATACACTACGGATTATTATGTTTTCATGCAAGTGAACATGACTGTCAATTCTAAAAACCGATGCTTTGAAACCCGACCCGGACCGTCCGGTTTGACCGGTTGACCCGGGATCCGGTGACTAACGCGGTCCGGGTTGAGTTCTGAAACCCGCTTGACAAAGACCCGGAAAAATCCGGAAAAACCCGCTAAAAACCCGCGACCTAGGATTATCCAGTGACCCACCCGCCCGGTTGTTTAACCAAAAACATTAACTTTTTTAAAATTATTTTTAAAAGAATTATATTAATTATATTATTTTTGTAATCACTAAACTTTATAGTTAATACATAATATTTACTTGTTAATAAAACAAACAAATAATGTGTTTCAAAATAAAAAATGAAAAATATATAATTGAAATATTTTTAAGAGAAGAGTTTATAGATTATTTTGGTTTTTTTCATATTTCCAAAGTATTGTAGAAAATGTTCATATTTGTCATTTCTCTTTATCATTTTATTATTGTTAGACATTAATTTTTAAAATTTATATGCATATTTACATTTTTATAAAATAATATATAACATAATTATAAAATATTCAATAATATGTTGACCCACGGTCGATCCGAATCAACTCGAAAACCCGGTGACCCGAAGATGATCCGGTTCGTTGTCCGGGTCGGGTTTCAAAAAATTGCTAAAAACAATTCTCGTACACAATTTATAGGGAAAAATATTAATATATTGTTCTTTAATACTGAATGATAAAATACATACATCAGTGAAATATAAATGTGCACAAAGGTTCAAATCAGTTTTGATTGCAATAGGCAATGGAAGCATATTAGTGGGTTTTAATATTTATAATTATCTCATACCATTTTAAACAGAAAATAAAAATATTGATATAAATACGTATTTTATATTATAAACTATTTAAATCTAGATTTTCTTATATCATTTAATAAAATCCTTAAATATATCAGATTAAATATTTAACGTTACAAAATAAATAAAATTTCAAGTAATAGAATTAATGAAAGAAATATGAGTGGGTTGTAAAAAATTAGTTAGGTAGATGCATAATCATTTTCTACTATTATAATTAAAATATAAAATAGATATAAAATATGGTCTTTCAGAGTTGCCCTAGCCGCTAGGACAAACGCTCTCAAGCACGTATATCGATGTGGTGCTTCCGATCAAGTTTCTCGACACCGGCGAGCTCCTAAGTCACCGGCTTCGTCTCTTCTTTGCCTTTTTTGTATCTCTCATGACATTTCTTTTATTTCATCTCATCTCCCCTTTGTTTTTGCTTTCGTCCACCATCATCTTCTTTGTACTCTCTGTAATCTCCAGTGGCGCTGGTTATCGCCTCCATCGTCTCCATTGTCTCCTCCTTTTGTTTCTCACTTGTTGTCCTTCCCCCTCGCTCATGGGTTCGTTGTTCCAATTTCTCTGTCCCAACACACCTTTGAGGAGCTTGCCGACAAAGATTCCGAGTTTCTGGTACAACAACGCCACTAGCCAAGTAGTTCACGCCGATGCGGCTCAACGAATAAGCCATGTCAGACCTGGATATGGCACATTTTGGTCTAAAGAGTATCAAGATTTTTGAGGATTGGGTTTTCGTTGGTGTAGTCAGGATTTGAATATGAGTTCTTCCAAAACTTTGCAAACTGAAGTTTCATCGGTGGAGCTACTAGTGTTTTGTCGATAGTCTTTGTTCTCAAACTCTGGTTGGTCCATCGCAACTACTACCTCTGAAGATATGAGCTTCAAATTCGGCGATTATTCAAACACAATCGTCTCGTGTACCTCAACTCTCCTATCGCAGATTACAACATTGCTTACAAAGGTCAATGTTCGGGTCTCAATTGTTTTTTAGAATTTGGCTATATTTAGAGTAACTCATGGGACTTTAATCCCTCCAGGGTTTTTCCTCCCTTTGGGGAAGATCATTCTCCCTACGGGGAAGACCACTCTCCCTCCGGGGAAGAATTTTACATCTCTGTCTTTTGTGGAGCATCGAAGTTTCTCTCGACTATCCTGCCACAAAGATCTTTTGTATTACCGGGTTTGCAAGACCACTCTTTTTCAGTTGCCTTTATTGGACGTGACCCAAAATTTTGCTCAATTTAAATCACCATTTAAAAATCGAGCTTCGAGAACCTGTTTAGCTTCGATGCCCAATAGAACGCCAACGATGTTTTCGGCGATGGATGATCAAAACCAATTTCTGGTGTGCAGTATGAGGCGAAGACGTGGACCAAGAGTGTGATGATGAAACGAGCGATTACACGACGAAGCTCACGACTTATCTCACGATCAATAATCGGAGGATTCCCTCCTTGATTCACCATCTCATAGCTGGACTCGGCATTAACGACATTATAGTCCATTTCATAATCTTCACACACCGTGATCTTCAGCTGCTCCAACAAAGTAGTAGTTTCCAAGGTTACCATTCGACCACACCTTTGTGGTCAACCACGAAACTCCACTGATCACTGCATATCCATACACCATATTTTACATAGATTAGAGCCATTTGTGTAGATGGAGAGAAGAGATGTCAGATCGATGAAGAAGAAAGAGAAACAGAGAACAAAAGAGAAAAAGATGGTGGGAGATAAAAACGTGAGAGAGAAGATATTGTTTTAGATTTAGGGTATAATTCACATAGATTTTGGAAAGATATTAACCGAAATATGGAAACTTCCATTTTTCGTGATTTAGATAGAATATGTATCCTACCTAGAGTATAACAGTGTGTAGTGGATTGGAAAATCTATTCTTCATAACGCGTAACATTTGGTAATAGGCGTAATAGGTTATAACACGTAAGGTAAACCAAAGAGTCATATGTAGAATACATATTTTAGTTGTAGAGAAACCAAAGATAAATGGCCAGAGTACACTCAAACGAATTCTAGCAAATTTAGAATATATAAGAAAATTTTTTTTGCGTTATATACCAATTGTAGATCATTGTATAATACTTCGTATACAATTTCTAAATTAAGTAGACGGTCAAAATGAGTATTCTATACTCAGCTAAGACATAAAATAAAATATGATTAAACAATTTATTTTTTTATGAAAAATACATAAATAGTCTTATTTATATTTCTAATAGTTTCCATATTTTTTTTAAAATTTAAATTACTGTTTTTTCATTACATAAGGGTAAGACATGTCAATAATGGCCAGAAATTTCAAAAATCCTATTTGGACAAACTTAAATTCAAAGTGTCCCACTTTTCCAATTTTCCCATAAAGAATCGCTTTGCATCTTTTGTTCTTATTCTTCTCTATCAAAGGATCACCAAAAAACCCCTAAACACATAATAATATAAATTTTCTCTTTAAATTTTCTAGATTTAAAAAAATAAAACACTAAAAGAAAAACTATTAGTATTTTAAACCATTTCATTCTTTCTAATTTCATTCTTTTATAATTGTTTCTCATTATATTTCATTTCATGCAAAGATTTAAATTGAAAAAAATTATGTTTGAAAGTAAAGAAAAATAAATTGGAAAAATACACAAAGAACAAAATTTTAAAAATAAATTGATGATTCTTTATCAATAAAAACGAATTAGTTTAATTTATAAAAGTTGTAAAATATATGTAATTCACTAAGAGAATATGTTCTTAGTTTTCTTAATTAGGTCAGATCGATTTTAGATTTATGTCAGGATTTACAAAATATGATATTCTTCTAAAAACATAAATCACATATATAAAATTTAACTAATACGAGTCATAATTACACAAATTATTAAATTTTATCAGGTGAATTCTAATCTATTTCTTACTAAGTTTGACTTTATATATAATTATTTTTTGTTGATTTGATTAAATACCAAAAAAATACATTGATGGAATACATAGCCGACATAAGACATATTTTTTTTGGAGCCATAAGTCGACGAGTTGGTGAACAACCCTCGGAGCCAAAAGCCGGTGGAAACAAACCTTTAAATTCAAGGACACATTAAACCATAAAATATTTGATCTTAACACAAGCCAATCTAGAACCTTTTTAAAAGTAAAACTCCAAATAAGCAAAGACCACGCAACAAAGATGACACGAATGAGAAACGAAA
This sequence comes from Anastatica hierochuntica, assembly GCA_900406275.1. Classification (NCBI taxonomy): domain Eukaryota; kingdom Viridiplantae; phylum Streptophyta; class Magnoliopsida; order Brassicales; family Brassicaceae; genus Anastatica; species Anastatica hierochuntica. Next base: position 14,602 of record OVAN01001842.1, on the reverse strand, counting down.
CACCGACTTGCCGATTTTATGAAAACTGTTAAAAGACTCATTATACTTCTTTGAGACGACGAATCCACGAGAAAGCCACGAGTATAAATCAAGCGAACCATAATTTAGGAAGATGATAGAATACGTAGTTTTGACAATCGACTCCCTTACGACGCATGTTAAATGAGTCGAGGCTCCATCTCTTTGTGATGAGCACCGGAAGAACCTGCAAGAAACTATCATCTCGACCAAAGAAAAAGCATTCCTTTTTTACCATGGACCTTACCAAGAGGAGCAAAACAAAACCTTACACCGCTGCCTCTCACGGTTGAACGCTGATTGATATTACACTTCAAGGCAAAACGAGACAGAAACTCTCTTAAACAGCAAATACCACCCATCGAGCCCACCCAACGAAGAAGGAGCAAATCCAATGAGAAAATACGCTCAATTGAACCAAAGAAGGCAAGTTGAAACTAGAGAAGCCATTAGTGAGGTCATACCTAAACTAGCCACATTTATGTAAATTGATCGTGTGTTGTATTGATATTAACAGATATTACATCACATTTACAGAGAGATAGTTAGAGAATGAGAGATTCTAGGAATATACAAGATACAATAAGATTATATCTTAACTACTTCCATACGCCCGCTCAAGATAGACCGAGGGACGAGAGGCCAACCTTGATACACAGTGGAGTGAACTTAGCTCGTGGTATCGACTTTTTGAGAGCGTCAACGAGTTGATCCGCAGAGGAGACGTATGTGACATGCAATGCTCCCGACTGAACTTGTTCTCAAATAACATGATAATCTACCATAACATGTTTCATTCGAGAATGAAAAATAAGGCTGGAACATAAATAAGTGGCACCAATGTTGTCACAATAAATAACTGGTGGTTTGGTAAGAGAGATTCCAAGCTCTGCAAGTAATTAGAGCACCCATTCAACCTCCGAAGATGTATCCAAAATTGACTTATATTCAACTTTTGTGAAGGAGCGTGCTACTTTCTTTTGCTTTTTTGAAGACCATGACATAAGATATTGACCAATATATACCAAGTATGCACCGGTAGAAGCATAATCATCTCGATCACCAGTCCAATCTGTGTATGAGAAAACATGAACTTGCATCGTATTAGAGCCAGAGAAAAACAAGCCCATTTTCTTCGTACAACAACTATATTGCATAACTCTTTTCGTAGCCATCCAGTGATCTTCACGCGATTCATGCATACACTGAGAGATTTTGTTAACCGCATATGAGATATCAGGACGAGTTGTCAACAAGTACTGCAATCTACCAATGAGAGATCGATACTCAGAAGGATCATCCAATAGAGGTCCAGAGTTGGCTGTAAGAATCGGACTGTCCACCATCAGCGTAGAGATTGGTTTTGCCAAAACCATGTTCATCTTATGTAAGAGACCATTGATGTACTTTTTTTAGCAAGAGAATACCCGCTTCTGAGCGTTTGACTCTGATGCCAAGAAAGTAGCTTAACTCGCCCATATCCTTGGGTGAAAAAAGATCTAAAAGAAGCTCAATAAAACGTTGAACATCCGCTTCTGAATTTTTAGTGAAAACTATATCATCTACATAGACAAGAACACATAGAAGAATACCATCTTTTTGAAGAACAAAGAGAGAAGTATCCGCCATAGAATTGTAGTAATCCCATTCAAGTAGAAAAGTCCAAAGAGAAGTTTACCAAGCTCTTTGTACTTGCTTGAGATATTGATTTAATCAACTTGCATAGGTAATCTAGTTTGTCTCTATCTACAAAACTAGGTTGTTGAGCCATATACACATCTTCATCCAAGTATCCTTACAGAAAAGCGTTATTGACATAAAGTTGTCGTAACACCCATCCACGAGTAGCAGCTTGACCAAGAACAATACGAATAGTCGGATGCTTCACTATCAGGCTGAAAGTATCAAAATAATCGATACTTGGCCTTTGATTGTATCGCTTCGCAACCAATCTCGATTTGCATCGTTCTATAAACTATCAACATTTTTCTTAATACGAAAACCCACCTACAACCAACTTAATTATAACTCAGATCTGGAGGAACAAGAACCCATGTGCAATGCTGAAGCTATGAATTGATCTCAAAAGCCATTGAAAGACGCCATCAATCATCCTTTAGAGCTTGAAGATGTGTTTTCAATTCAATGTCTCTATCACGAGGAATTGTGATGCTGAGAGCATAACATTGATTTGGCTTTGTAATCTGATTTTTAGACCTAATAACATTCTAATGTTGATTCGTCGTGGCTGCAGATGAAGAGGAAGAGACAGGAACTAATGCCAGAGAATCAGGCTCTATCTCGGTGGTTGAAACAAATTCATGACCAGAGGAAGGTGTTGTATCGACATCAACATGTTTCTCACTTACCACACATGCCTTAGGTGCATACGATGACAAGGAAGCATCACCAGGAAGCTCATCGTCACGAGGAACAAATATGAGTGACAGCGCATAAGGATTAGAGATGAGTGGCGGCGGAAGAGGAACAACTGCAAGAAGATTCTCAATCGGAGAAGAGAAGTCTGATTGTTGAGTTGAATAGATTAGCAAAGACTGTTTGTGAAGAGAGAAGGGAAATTTTGTTTCAAAAAACTCAACGTGTCGTGAGGAGTAAAGACGAGATTTAGTTATACCATAACACAAATAGGCACTTTGACTCAAAGAATAACCAAGAAAAACATAAGGCGTAGAACGAGAGTCAAGTTTATTTGAGGAATAAGGTCGAACCATGGATAAAACAAGCATCCGGAAACACGAAGTTTGGTGTAGTTTGGTTTTTCCTTGAAAAAAAGTTCAAAAGGAATTCGAGAATTCAAAGGGGCACTAGGAAGACGATTAATCAAATATACCGCAATAGCAAATGCGAAAGACTAACATTCCGGAGACATATGAGCATGAGATAAGAGAGCTAAGTTTGTCTCAAAAATGTGACGATGCTTACGCTCAGAAATCTCATTATATTCCGGAGTATGGGGAGGTGAAGTCCGAAGAGAAACACCATGACACGAAAGAAAAGAAGTTATGGCTTGAAATTTACCTCCATTATCCGAATAAAAGGTGACAATACGAGATTGAAACCGATTCTCAACAAGCACTTTAAAAAATTTAAAAGTGTCAAGAACTTGTGATTTGCGTTTGAGTGGATAAAACCACGTATACCGTGTAAAATGATCAACCAAAACAAAATAGTATTTGTATCCATCAAAAGAGAAAGTAGGTGATGTCCAAACATCAGAATAAATTATTTCAAGTGGTCGAGAAGAGGAAGTAGTATTTGTGCCAAAAGATTATTTATGACTTTTATTAATCGAACCTGAATTGCCAATCAAAGAACCTTGGATTTTATTTTAAAAAGGTAAAGAACAATGAGAAAGAACACGTTTTAGAGTACCAAAAGCAGGATGACCAAGGCGTGAATGCCATTCAATCATAGAAGTTTTTATTGTGGAGAGAACTTGAAACGAGTAGAAGAGGAGAAAGAATCCAACCACTCATACATTCCATTCTTAGTGTGTCTGGTTTTAAGAAGAGCTCTCGTGGTTAGCTCCCTCACTTGATAAGACCAAGGATCAAAAGTAATAGAAACACCATTGTCAGGACATGTTTGTCTTACAGACATTAAATTCTTTTCAACATTAGGCACATATAGCACATTATTTAAAACAAGAGAACCGTCACCGAGAACCATTGTTTCATGTCCTTGATACGGTGAGTGAAGAGCTAAGTTCTGCAAATCGGATGTGACATGATGCGATGCACCAGAGTCAAGTACCCATGAAGGAGTTTCAACCGAAGGTTGAGGCAGAACAGTCGTATGCTGTGCTCGAGGCTACTAAGGACCCATGTGTGATTAATACAGAGAAGAATTATATGCACCAACAATACGAAACTACAAACATCTTTGTGCACTGTGACCTTGCATCCCACACGCTTGGCACTTTCCAAGATAGGGTCGGGGACCGCAATAATTGTTGAAAGCAGGGCGTGGCATGTAGTTATTTTTCTGTGGATGCGGAGAGTGATTATGTTGACGGAAGTTAAACTTTGGCTTACTCATGGCGACATTAGCAGTCACCAGAAAAGACTGTGTCGGTTTTCCACTAAGAAGTTCAGCCTCTCGGTTAACGAGCTTGTCACAAAGCTCATCAAAAGTGGGAGGAGCGTTGCGGCCATTAATTTGATCGACAATACCTGTATATTCATCATTAAGACCATCAAGAATATATTCAACAATATCCTCATAATCTAAAGGCTTACCAATCAAGGCCAATTGATCTGCCTTTACTTTGACGGAGTGAATGTATTCATCAATGGATTGTTGTCCATTAGTGTAGATGCAAGTAAGGCAGAGAAGATGGGTTTATCTTGTCTACACCAAGCTGTGTAAGCCGAATTTAGTGTAGTAAGATTTTGTACTTGAATTGTTGGTGATGGAATCACGGGATCGTCGGTGATATATTGCTTGAGATTTTGACCATCAAGGAACAAGGAGACATGAAGACTTCATATTATGTAGTTTATAGTTGTGAGGTGAGTTACGAAACTCATGTTTACAGAGAGGATCGGATGTTGAGGATCACTTGGGTTGAAAACAATGTGAGAACTGGTTCCGGTGAACTCACTTGAAGATGGCGATTGATGAGCCATGGAGAAAAGAAAAAAAAAATTTTAATTGAGAGAGATCGAGACTCTTGATACCATGTAAATTGATTGTGTGTTGTATTGATATTAACATAGTTTACATCACATTTACAAAGAGATAGTTAGAAAAAGAGAGATTCTAGGAATATACAAGATACAGGAAGATTATATCTTAACTATTTCCAGACGAAACAGATCTAGAAACTAAATCTACAAAAAAAAATATCTAAAAGGTTTAAGAACTAATGAAGAGCCAAGTAAAAGATAAAAAAAAAGAAACAAGGAAACAAGCTGGACCGACATTGGAGTTGTGGTAGCCTCTTTATACCAACCGGTGAAGCACATCAAAACTGGGTTCGAAACTTTAAGGAAGGGAGATGTCAGAGAGGTGAAGAGAGAAAAAGAGGATACTCGTTCTCTTAATATGCAATTAGGATCGTTTTTTAGAGATGGCAAGTAGACGTAGACCTAAGGACAATGTTAAAAACTTTAAAATCCATAAGGAAAAAAGGTTCAAATTTTTTTTTAAAAAAATAGTTGAAAGAAGTCCAACCTTTTTTCATTTGCCTAGAGCTTTATAAAATTTTAAGACTGGCCTGAGTATAATTCATCGAGCATGTAATTTGTGTCATCTCTTAGAAATGCATCACCTATGAGGTAAAAGAAGTCAAACGACGTGTGTTCTCAATTAATAAAATGGTGACGGAATGCATCGTATGAAGTGGACTTGTATTATGAATGGCCCAGTAGAATTTTAGTTAAACGGACAGTCAGTGCTTCCCACAACCTTGCGGCGCAAGCAACGTATTTTTCTATGGGAGACTTACAAAAATACACCTTTGTATTGTTTGTTTTTCAAAAATATCCCTATTTGAAATTTTTTTATTTTTACACCTCTCTTTTAAATGAAAAAGACCATTATACCCCTAGACTAAAAGAAACCTTAAACGTTAAACCCTAAACCATAATTCATAAACTTTAAACCCTAATAGCTAAACTCTAAACCCTAATCACTAAACCTTAAACCCTAAACCCTATTTGTGCAAATAGGAGGTGTATATCTGAGAACCGTTAAAAAACATGTGTAAATGTAAAATTTCTTTTCCTTTTAAATGTATTTCTGTAAATTAATCTTTTTCTATTCCCTCCCTTTCAAATTAAAAGATGGTTAAGATATGAATTTTTGCTTCAATTTAAAAGATGCTTTTAGTTTTAATGCATAATTAATTTTACTGTGGGTTGAATTTATGTGCCAAAACGTTAATCATTTTTTTTTNGGGGGGGGGGGGGGAGGTTTTTTCAAATACACCATAACTTATAAACAATTTAAAAACTACACTAAATTTAATAGTATTTTCTAAACTAGTCTTTCTCATTGAAAATTACCTTTATTTATTTATTTCAATATTATTTATATAATTAATTTAAATAATAAAAATTAAATTATTAACTTTAAAATAATCAATTATATAAATATAGTAAATCATAATTAATTCATTGCATTAAAAATTAAACAATTATTATATTTATAATAATTATTATTATATTTTTATAATGAAGTACCATAATTATATAAAAAAATTCTCGGTAACACAATTTAGATCTATAATATTTCAAAAACTTATATATTATACAATTAATAAATAAAATAATAATGAATACTTATTGATTTTTGTGACATATTTTATTCTATGCTAATTTGTTAATAAGCTTGTTTTTCAACCACCGACATATATCTCACTTGTATTCACTTCATTTTTTCTCTCTCACTTGTATTCACTTCATTTTTTCTCTCTCGACTTATTTTAAAATAGCCGACTTATATTTTGGTTGATTGATTTTTTAAATAGTTCACTTTTTGTACTATTGACTTATTCTCTTTTTTCGTCAAGTTATATTTTTCTGTCGACTTGTTTATTCTTAGTATTCTTATTTTATTTTACATTTATTTTCGGTTGGTTTAATTTTCTTCTCTATTGACTTATTACAAAACAATCGATTGATATTTTGGTTGATTGATTTTTACATAGTCGATATTTTGTATTAGTTGACTTATTATAATTTTATTCCTCGATTTATAATCTTTTATGTCGACTTGCTAATTCGTAAAGTTTGATTATTTTATTTAGAAAAATTGTATATTGGAGCGTAATCTAAAATTTAAAAAATTTGTAATATTTGAAATTATAACTGTCAAATATTTAGTTTTTTTTAAGCAGAAGTTATTTTAATTTTTTTCATTTATTATTCTATTTAATATTATAAATTAAATATGAAGAATATTTTTATTCTAATTTTTAAGCATATTTTATTTTTATTTTTTCAATTTTTATTCTATTTAATATTTTATAAAACTAAAATATCAAAAATATTTTTTATTATTATTTCACTACTATTTAAATAAGGGCTGAACTGTCATTTTTTTTAAAAAAAGGGTACTTTTCAAATAAGAAAAAGATTTAGTGTAATTTTAAATTTGTCATAAATCCTCTCTATATATTAAAAGAGAAATTCTTTATTGATTTTTGTACACATGTCAATCATAGAAGCATTCTTGAATTAAATGTTATAATTTGATTGGTTGATGAGAATCTAATTTTAATTTAATTTTGATTTACTTAATTCGATCTATAAAAAGAAAATAAACCATGAACCAAATTAAATTCATTTCAAAACACCCATAAGTAAAAAAACCGTACATCCTCCTATATATTAAATCAAAGTACACTTAAGTGAAATTTGATTATGTGTCACTCATATAAGAGCTTTCAACATTAACCTTATAATTTAATTGGTTGAAAGATTGAGATTTTTAATTTAATTTTGATTTATTTAATTCATCTCTAAATAAAAAAATAAATCATGAACTACTTAAACTTACTTGCCAAACATCCTTCTTAAATAAAAAATTCTTAACTATATTGTCAAACATTAGATTATTTTATTTATATGTAAATTTCGAGATTATCATATAATATACAATTGAATTATACAATTAAATATGTATTTAAAATTTATCTAAATAATATATGTTTTCTATGTAAAAAAATGCATTATAATTCGGAAAATGTTCTGTAATATTTTAAAATTTAATTCTTTTTGGTTTTATTAGATTATCATATAATATATAGATCTAAATTATCACATTTTAATAATTTTAGAAATTAGATTATCATGAAATAAAAATATACAAATTTGAGTACCATCTTTGAATTATCAAACTTTTAAGATGAAATAAAAATATACAAATTTGATCACCATCTTTGAATTATCATATATTTGAAAAATATATACATTATAAATCGGAAAAATGTTATGTACATTATGTATGTGTGAGTTTAAGTATTATTTTTAAATTAAATCACATACACCATTTTATTGGATATTATTTTATTCTCATATATTTTAAGCATACACTTACTTAACCTAAACATACATTTTTAATAAAGTCATAAAAGTATATTAGTGTATAAAGTTATATAATTCTAATAAAGTAAATAATTTTCCTTCTTTAGAATGAAATTATAAATTGCCTTGTTAATTATCCTTCTTGAGGAACAAATTTATTAACTTGAATAGAAAAAAAAATCATTGCCTCCATAGACTTTAACGAATTTATTATTATTGCCAAATATTTTTTCCTTTTTTAGGTATGAATTTATTAATTTTTTTTAACACTGACTTGTACTTTATTATAATCTGGAGTTCAAGAAAACGTGAAACAAAACAAAAGCTAAAAACTACATAACACAAAGGAAACAGAGAGATAGCCATTAGACATTACAGAACATGACTGAGAAACAAGCCACCAGCAAGGCACATTAGGTACCCCAAAATCAAGGAGAGGAAAATAACCAAGGACACATCAATTACCCGAAGGATTTTCCAATAATTTCGGATGCTTTTAGCAGAGCAATCCTGCGTTCCTTTCGTGTAGAATTCGATCCATAAGCCATCCCGGTCCATTAGAAGCTATGTATGACTGGAAGTGATTTGTTGTCGTAACACTTTTCGCAAGATCAAAGGCCACCCTATTACATTCAACGTGTACTACTTCAAATTTCCAGCAAACAAACCTTTGTAAATGACGTGAACATCACTAAGGATGACCCGAAATAGAGGATAGTTTTGAGGATGAGTGATGGCATCGATGGCTTGATATGAGTTAGCTTCGAAAATGATCTTCTACGGTTTAATATTGGCTAAGCTTTCAACAGCCCACCATATACTTTGCAGATCTGCTTCTAGAGCTGAAGAGATTGAGTTGTAAGATCGTCGACCATGAACAGAGCAGTCACCGTATTGATCACGTAATATCCACGCCCCTCCACAGAAGTGAAGGTTTGAAGCCCAAGAAGAGTCGACATTACACTTTAAAAATTCTTGAGGTGGAGGAATCCATCTTCTTTGTAAATTAGAGGCCTGGTGAACCCCCACGTCCGGATCATTCACATAATCATTAGCCAAGAACCACGCCTCTGCATCCGTTTTAGCTTTCTCAAAAATCATCAAGGCTGTAGAGGACGCAATCATTGCCCCCATTAACTCATAATTACAAAGCAATCAACTTTAACAATTTAAGAACATTCCCTATAGATCCGATTAACAAATATGAAAAAGGGTAATTAATTATTGGGATAAATTTGGAAATAATTATTAAAATATATCTTGACTTCTAAGATTATTGAAATCTGTAAATATGGGTGGTTGTAACATATGAAAAATGCAAGATCAAACTTATCCTCTACCAAGTAAAAAAAATCACCTGATGCCGTTACTAAAAATTGATTTCATCGATGATTTTAAACCTTTTTACGTAGTAATTGGAGCATAAACGTGAAAGTACTTCGTATTTGGCGTCAATGTTCTTCATCTGATGAAATTCTCGAGACTATTTTAGCAGATCAAAATGTATATTTAAATTTCTATATCTTGTATATAAGTCTTTCTAACAAGGCAATTTAATATTGCATGCACGTTAATATACTTACTTGCATGCATGTGACAAAATTTAATCTTCTGTTGTACACTTAAGTTATATATGAGTAAGATTTGAGCGATAAGTTATATATTTATTAGGTTATTAAAATCATTTAAACGTAAATTGTGTTATTATTATAACAACATAATCTTTGTTGTACATATATTATTTGTTTTTTCAAACAACCAAACTATAATTAAAAAGTTACTCCGTAACAGGTTACCAAGTTTGGAGGGAAATATTCTACAAAAATATAATTATGATAGAGAAGACGTGATCCTTGAGCAAGACAGTCTGCTTGCAAATTCGTTGTTCGCGATATGGTAGACAAGGAAAAGCTTGGAAAAAAAATCCATGCAAATTCTAGAACTCTTGGTTGAGTGTGTAAAATATTATTTGTTATTCATAATTTTAATTTTAATATAATTTATTTCAGGATCATAAAATACATGAACAGTCCTCTCGACATGTAACGGTCCCCTAAACATATTTTTTGAATCAGTTCACAAGAGAATAATGTTAATCAATTCTTTTAACTATAACATATTTACAAAATAATGTTATTTGAGTTGATAGGATAAATTAATTAGGTAGATGTATGATCATCTTATACCCGTTTTATTTTAAAAAAATAAAATATATATAATATGGATTTTGAATTATAAAATATTTTGAACCAAAATCATCTTATATCAGTTAAAAATTATAGATAAATATTAAATATTTAATGTTCCGAATAAATAGAATTATGGAATTTTCCTTTTACGATGATGAAAAAATTTATTAATAGTTAATATATAGATTTAAGGGAAAATTTATTCCTTGCTTAAAACTAATAATTTTTTTAATTTTAAAAACTATAAATATATTAGTTCATATTGATTCGTACATGGAAAGTAAAATAGTACTCGAAATCATACATGTAACTATATTTAAATGGAATTCTACCTTACATGCTCTACATTAAATTATCGAATTTTTTATAGGAATTTTGATTTTTGTGCATGTTAATATCGATTTTTATTATTTTTGTATTAAATGTTTGATGTACAAAATCAATTTTTTTATTTGATTTACAAGACAATTGAAGTAGAAATTAATCTGAGAAGAATCTGAGAAAAATATTAAATCTTTATATTCAACAATTTTGTATATTTGACGGAGACCTTACAATGATTTTTTTATTTAGAAAATATTTTCGTTACTTAGTAATTGTTAACCAAGCAATTGAACAGATTTTCATTTTTAACTTAATATACTAGAAAATATATAATAATAAAATAACATATAATTATTATAAATGAAAATTATATAAAAAATATTATATATTTTACTATGATTAGTAAACATAAAAATATCACATTATAGTAAAAACCTTCATATAATACTTTTACCTAAGGGTGGGCGTTCGAACGAGCGTTCAAGTATCCGTTCGAGTTCAGTCGGGTTAATTTGGGTTACGAGTTTTCGGCGCTAGATGTTTAAGTTCTATTCGGTTTTTATTTTTTTAGGTTTGATACCCATTTAAATTATGTAGAAAAATGCAAATATACTTAAAAACATCAAAAATTCAATTTTTTGGGATAATCCGGATATTTTCAGGTATTTTTAAATATTTTGGTTATTATAACTAAAATAAGTCATAAGTACAGAAATATAAGTTAGGTATTATAAAATACTTGAAATATTTTGAATCACGCTGAGATCGGTTTGAGTTTTTCATCTATTTAAATTTTGTATCCATACAATTATTTTATTGATTTCGATTCAGATTTCGTATCATTTTTTGGATCAGATTCGCATTGATTATTCAGATTCAAGTATTTTTCCTTCCCTACTTACACCCGCAAATTCGCGGGCACCACCTAGTAGTTTCTTAAATTTGTGATGAAAAATATTCAATCATATTTAATTCAATAATAATAATGAAAATATATAAAGAAATAACTTCCAAAATCAATAATAAATTTAATGCTATTTTTATTAAATATTGTACAATTATTACTCGAAAGATTTTAAATAGAAATTAAGCTAATAAATATGGAAATTGAAATTTAATTTTTATATCGACTTATCATGACTAGATTATTTGATTAATGAAATCGTATTAAATTTTCCTTGAATGAATTTAGTTATTAAATTGTATGTATATATATGTGTGTGTGTGTCATTACCACAATGAAAGCAATACATACTCACTATTAAAAGAATCAGAGCTTTCAAAAGATGATGTGGATCTTGATATACGAATCTAAGCGGATAAAGAGAATAGAATAATAACTCTCATACAACTCATTTTAGTTTCTGCTTTGAAAATATTACATTTTTTTTAGCTATGATGAGTTTTTTCTGCCTTTTTAGCTATGGTGAATAGAAAACTAAAATTTTGTATGTGTTTTTTGGTTTTGTCAGTTATTCAGGTATTTGTATGGCACAACAATAATTAGTTTACTATTTTGGGAATATCGCGCAAAATGGACATGCAGAGTTTATGAAAGCTTTAAAAGTTGTATTGATTTCTTTAATCCACGACTTCTCTATTTGTTTTTAGGGATTCACTGTATCAACTAAATATTCTAGAAGTAGTTTCAAGATAGCAAGGACATCGGTGGCGAAACCAACTTAATTGGTTAATTCGATGTGGAGTTCTATTAAGCATTTCTTAGCTGCAGATTGGGTAAGTTTTTATGTTGTGATCTCTTTGGACTATGATTAGTGATATGCTAACCTATCTGAATATTTATCATGTATCTATGTTTTGAAGGTCATTATGTCAATGAAGTGCCCAAAGTATGATAAGAAATATGTATAGGAATGAGAAGAAAATTTGATAGTATTTTTGATCAATATGGAGTTAATTATATATATTTAGTAATTATTACATAATCAATTTGTATTACCAATTTGAAAGTATTTTTAATGAAAATCAAAGAATGATCTATCTTATTAAATGAATAAATATACAAATTATATGCGCATTCCAAAAGAAGTTACTTACTATATTTATATATATAGCAATTATGTTCGACATTAAATATATTCATAGATTATTTTCTTGCTATTCAAGTTGGTAATTAATTATCGAACCCGAAAAACGTAATTTCCTGTAAATACATCTAGTTTTATCCGGAACTTAATTGCTAGACAATCATAACCAAACAATATAGACATATTCCAAAAGAGAGATGATTATTTAACTATTTTTCCGAATATACTAACTTTAGAATCCGTTATGACTCATCACTTGTCTTATATATTTTTATTTAGAAAAGAAATAAGAATTTAAATACTCTTGTTATTAAATCTACAAGAGTATATAAAAAATATTATATTTACAAAAGCATTTGGTGTATATTATATCTACAAGCAAATATATCGATGGAAAGTTATTTAAATGATACACTTTGAAATGTTGATACCAAAATGAAAAGGTTTTGAAAATCAAAAGGTATTTTATATGTCTATATTTTTTGAAGTGTTTTATATGTTTGACTAATCTTTTCTTGGAGGAAACTATGTATTACACAATTTTTGTATGAGGAAACAAATATGAACCGGCGATATCTTTTGATAGAAAAAGTATAAAAAATTATAAATATATTTTCATAATTTTTTAAAAATAAGTTAATGTCGAATAAGTCGTTTTTGCAGGTCATCGTATTATAACCAATGAGATTTTCAAAGGATTTTTAATTATTTTGAATCCTATAATTCCTGAAGTTTATCATTTCAAAGTTGGTAAATATAAATATGTCGAAATTTGGAAATTTTGTATATTATATAAAAAATATTGTTTAAATAATACTAAATCATTAAAAAATTTATATTTCATGTTCATAAAAGAAAGATAGAGCAAAATGAGGAAAACAACAAAGGAAGACAATGAAATAAAAGAATATTAAAACATCAAATCGAAAGCACTTTGGGGTTTTATATTTTTATTTTTGTTTTTCATAGTTTCTCCTTTTAGTATTTACAAACTTTTCATTTTTCGTTTTGTTTTATAGCATTTGTTTGGATTCATTTTCCATACGGATTGAAATTCATTACTCTGTTTTAAAACTACTAGTCTATCAAATTTAGAATATTATTATATTTCAAGTATGAAATTGTGTATCTAATTTACTAAAATTGAAGCATATATGCTAACTAAAAACGTACTATAACACCATAATCTAAATCGTATATATAAGTCATATTGTTCTTACCATCTTTATCAACACTAATAATATATGTAATATTTTATATGATAGTAAATGTAGCATTAATATATTTAAACGATGTTTCATCTATAATATGGTTGTGGTAGTGCTACATAAATTTTAATATGTAATTTTTGTATAAACATTCGTATGTAAGTTTTTCATGCATATGTATTATTTATGACTAAAATTAGGAAAATCTTCTATATTTAATTTGAAATTTATCAACACTTACTATATTTAGTCAACTTTTTACCTGTGTGTTATATATTTGTTCCTATCCTCCTTACTATTAAAAGAATATACACTTTAGTGATTTATTTTAGGGTAGACGATCTATTTCCCCACCAAAAGTATGATATAGCACCAGATACTGGCCAATCTATGATATCATTCTGTTTATCCACCATATGGAAGTTTCAGATCTATATGTCCCCGAAATGAAAGTTAAATACCTAAAACATCATCAGTTATAAGTTCGAAACGTAAATCTCCACAGAGCTTGGTTTATATTGGTTTACTGTTTTGTAATCGAAAGCTAACCAATTAAACCCGATTGTTAACCAATTAAACCAAACAAATACCCGATTACGATCCAATTACAAACAAAACCTAATTTCATCGTTTCCTTGAAAAAAAATTTCAAAACCCAGAAATCCCCAAATCCTCACGAACCCTAGAAACTAGATTGAGAAACGAGAAGTGACCTGAAGCTTGAAGGTGAATCGATGGCTCTAGTGCCTCACGATGACGAAGGC
>OVAN01001841.1:0-37542 GCA_900406275.1 Anastatica hierochuntica | reverse complement strand
CATGTATCTACGACAGAGCAACTAGCTGATGTGTTTACTAAGGCACTTGGAAGACGTTCTTTTCAGGCGATTTTACCCAAGTTGGGCATTCGAGATCTCCATGCTCTAACTTGAGGGGAGGTATTAAGAGATATGGGCTTATGATGGGCTTTCGTAAATTAACATTAATTATCTAGAGTTTTAGGTTTCAGGAGTTTTGTATAAATATGGAGTTTTTTATCTCTTTGTAAAGTTTAAGAGAAAAATAAAAGAGAAAAATAATAGAAAACGCTTCCGAATCTTTCACAAATGATGGTTTTAGATCATAGGCTAAAAAGATGGAAGCTTTGCATGAACGCACTTGGAGAAAAGCTGGGATTTTTGAAGCAATCAAGGCATCGACTTATAGAATCGATGAAGATCGGTCTCTGCTTTTAGCCCTTGTTGAGAAATGGTGTCATGAGACCAAATCTTTCGTCTTTCCTTGGGGTGAAGCAACGATTACTCTCGAGGATGTGATGATACTTTTAGGGTTTTCAGTTTTGGGTTCTCCTCCAGTTTCTTCTACCTCTTTAGAAAACTCAGAGATGAGAGACTCTGTAAAGAAGCTTAAGAAAGTGAGGGCAGAGATTTTAAAGAATGTGGGCAAATATGGGCGTGTGACTCAATTACAATGGACTAAGAGTTTCAGAGATAGAGATGATTCCTTGGAGCATGAAGCTTTTCTCGCAATGTGGCTTTCAGATTTCGTTTTTCCGAGTAAGTCTCGTCCTTCCATTTCGAAAATCGTTCTTCCCATGGCTGTTCGTTTAGCTAGAGGTGAAAGAATTGCTTTTGCTCCTGCTGTTCTAGCAAGTGTATACAGAGATTTGGGTCAGATTCAAGCTTTTGCTAGAGAAAAAACTAATCGAAATCTTATTCTCAAGTCGCTGTTTAAGTTAATACAAGTTTGGGCGTGGGAGAGATTCAGAAGCATAAGACCTGAAGCTAAAGAGATAAGAAAAGGCGAACCGAGAATTGCTCAATGGAGCTGTTGTTTACAACAGAGAGATGAGAGTTTGAGTTTTGATGATTTCGAATGGCGGCCATATACTAAACATCTTGAGAATTGGAACCCTCCACGGTTTTATCTTAAAGAAGCTAAGTCGATTACTGTTGGTGACAATCTTGATGATGAGTTTGTTTCGTTTGCTCTATGTTTGAGAGTTTCAAAGCTTGTCGGAATCGGTTTTGTAGAGGACTACTATCCGAATCGAGTGGCGATGCAATTCGGTTTGAGTCAAGATCTTCCTGGTTTGGTTAGTGATCATAGCAGCTTCACAGAAAAGCAAGCATGGGATGATTACAGTAAGTCTCTTGACGGTCTTAAGCTATATGTGCCTTCTTGTCTTGCTACAACTTATGTTACTGCAAGATACCGAGACTGGTGGCTGAAATCAGTTTCAGAGTTTTTGGGTTCTTCAGAACATGATGAAACTTTTAACTCAAGTAATGCAGTTGATGATTATGATGATGTATCTCCTAAGGTAATGTCATTGAGTAGACTACTTCAGAAGCTTGGAAATGGGTTTCCTACAAAACGCAGAAGGTGTAGGAAGCGCAGAAAAGCGAAATATCCGAGGTCAGCTTCAGCAGAAGTGCCACTTAGTCGTTTGTTACAGAAGGAGTTAATGGATAAGGCAAGTGAGCATTTGAGAAACAAGAGATACAAGCGAGCTCGTGAGGATAATGATGAGAATCGTATGGATTGTCTTGGAGGAGATTGTTCTGAATCACATGGGAAAAGAAGGAGACATGAGGTGGATAACAATGGTTCAAGGATTTGTCAAGAGCTTGCTTGTGGAGATGATGAAACTGTAGCACCACAAGAAACAGAGCAAAGGAGTGAAGAAGAAGATGGAAGCGAAGCAGAGGATATTATGGTTCTGATCCCATCTGATGAAAATCACTCTACGGATCCTCATCTTGATTCTAATGGAAGAGTAGCTAATGTTGTGTTACCACGAGAGGCAAGACAAGAAGTAGAGCAAAGTAATGAAGAGACTGATGAAGAAGAAACTCGAGGCGAAGCAGAGGATATTACGACTCTGATCTCATCCGCTGAACGCAACTCTAGAGATCCTCTTCTTGATTCTAATGGAGGAGTAGCCAACAACAATGCTGTGTTACCAAGAGAGGAAAGACAAACCTGTGATGACGAAAATGCAAAGAAGAAGAGTGTCATCGACGATGGAACAATGGAAGCAGAGTGTTTGCTCCATGAAGATAGAGAAAAACAGAGATCCAACGAGAAGGAAGAAGATGATGATTATTATGAAGTATTGAAGCAAAGAAAGCTTGCGATAGACGAACTAGCATCGAATCTAGAGGCGTGTATTATGGAGGCAGAGAAGAGTATAGCTAAGATTAGAGAACAGAGGAGAATCAGAAGAAACAAGTTTAAAAATGGAGTTGCTTCTCTAAGCCTAACTTATGTCTAAAGGTTCACATTTTGTATCTTCCAAAACAAGAAACATGTAGTTATATGGCTTCTCCTTTAGTAAATTGCCTTGATTGAATTTTGGTTTTGATTAAATTCTGGTCAAGTCCGGTTTTGATTTGAGGATATATAGACCGGCCGGTTTATAAGAACTTTCAATTAGTTTCTCTTTGGTCAACAAAGTCCAAGGCAGGTTGGTACAATCACACTTCAAATGCGTGTGCCTAACATGCTTTTAGACAAAAATGAGAAATTATTTTATAAATAATTAAAAAGTTAACTCATTAATTTTCCAAAAAAGATTTTTTAGAGGATAAAATAAATACTTTCAATGTTTTATTTTAATTGATGCTTAGGAATGCACGAAGATTAAAAAACTACAATTTTTTATACAATTTACCTCGTTTGCATAAAAACATCATTAACTAGAACTAATTCAATCAATTAAAAAATAGACTGCAAAATATGATTGAACACAAATGTCAGATAATTTTAAATTTTTGCATAGAAACTTGAAAACATCATTTCATATAAAAATATATTTAAATTCTGACTAAAATATAAAATAAATCATTATATATCATTTAAAGTTTTCTAGAGGATGTAATTATGTTAGTTGATGAGACATTTTATTAAGGGTGAATTTGAGATATAACAAAAAAAACCATTAATTCGTTTTTAAGATTACAAAAAAATAATAATAAACTAATGAAGTGGTTTTATAGAAATAGACTTCTTTTTGAACAAAAAAAATCAAAAAAAAAATTGAAGGTGAAAAAATAATTTTCATGTGTTATAAACTTAAATAATATAAAATTAGTATTATTTTCTTAATTAATTTTTTTTTGACACCTAATTTCCCTTTTATTAATAATTTTGATTCCGATTACACATTGTTGCATATCATCTCTGCAACATCATTTCTCTGCCCTGCTTCTATTCAAACGTCAGTGACACCTAGAGAGAGAGAGAGAGAGAGAAAGAACAAAACTTTCTCTTATCATCTTCTTCTTCTCCAGCAAGAGAGAAAGGCTCATGATGGTGTTTTCGTCTGAGAACAGTGGCCCTTCCAGCGAAAAACACAATCTTTTAAAACCCTGTTTCATCAACTCCACTGAAGAAGCTATGCTTCCTCTTCAAAACTGTTCAGAATCTTCTCCTCCTGACCTAAAGCTTCTGTCTTTTAGCGTTTCCTTCAATGGTTGGAGACTATCGAACACAAAGTTCAAGACTTGGGCTACAAAAATGGCAGCTTTGCACAAACCCATTTGGCAAAAAGCTGGGATTTTTGAAGCAGTAATGGCGTCAACAAAGAGAATCCGTAGAAACACAGATCTCGTTCTGGGTATTACTGAGAAATGGTGTTCTGAGACAAACACTTTCGTTTTCCTTTGGGGTGAAGCAACCATAACCCTTGAAGACGTTATGATTCTTTTAGGTTTCTCTGTTTTGGGTTTGCCGTATTCTGCTACTCTAAATACCGCAGAAGAAGAGAAGACTAAAGAGAATCTGGAAAAAGAATGGCGGATGATTAAGAAGAAAGATAATGTTAAGTGTTTAACTCAAATACTATGGATGAGGAGATTCATGGATAGTGATGATGATGAGCTTGAACATGTTGCTTTCCTTGCATTGTGGCTTAGCTATTTTGTGTTCCCATCACGCCTTTATCATCTCCATAAAGATGTTTTTTCGGTTGCTGTTCATCTTTCGAAAGGCACTAGGATTGCTCTTGCTCCTGTTGTTCTTGCTAACTTGTATAGAGAGCTAACACTATTGAGAAACCACATTAGAGGTTTCACCATAGCAACCATTACCGACAAAATCGAATTGACTTCTTTGTTTAAGTTGGTTCAAGTCTGGACATGGGAGAGATTCAGGGAACTACAGCCAAATCCTAATCTGATGCTAGAAGGTGAGCCAAGAATGGCTCGTTGGGAAGATTCCAAGCATCAGAGGACAAGCTATGTGAGGGAGATTTTGGAAAACTCGAAAATGGACAGTTTCGAGTGGCGTCCCTATACTAAAACTGTGCTGAACTGGAAGTTCCCTCAGTTTTATCCTGAGCAAGCAATGTCGGTTCCTGTTGATCCTAATCTTGATGATGAATTTGTCTCTTTTGCTCGCTGCATCAAGGTGTGTGAGCTTGTGGGAACCGATTGTGTGGAACATTACTTTCCCAATCGAGTGGCTTCACAGTTCGGATTGCTTCAGGATGTTCCTTGTCATGTTAAACCGAACAACAACCTCTCAAAAGAGAAAGCTTGGGATGCGTACAACAAGCCTATTGAGGATTTGACATTGTACATCCCTTCTCGTTCTGCAACACCTTGTTTTACTCCAATGTTTTGCGAGTGGTGGAGGAAATCGTCTCCAGTTGAATCAGCTCAATCTTTGGCACCAAGAAATATCACAGATGATGATGATGATGATGATACATCCAATTATGTTCCAACAGATTCTAACAGACCGAAGAACATGAAGCGAATTCGTGAGAACGACGAGGGTACTATGGTTTGTTATCAGACACAAGTTCCATCAGATGATAATGATGAAGATACATCTAGTTCTGTTCCTGCCAGTTCTGAGAGACCGAATAACTTGAAGCGAATTCGTGAGAACGATGAGATTACTATGGATCGTTGTCAGACACAGGTTCCATCAGACAATGAGGAAGAAGATGATAGTCTCACCGTTGCTAAGAGAATGAGACTTAAAAGGAAGAAGTATAGTAGTGCGGAGAATAGTGAAAGAGATGCTTTTGAACAGCTTGCTTTGATAACAGCTGATGGAAATGAATCTTTAAGTAATGAAGAGACTGATGAAAGCGGAAGCAAAGAAGGGAAGAAGACGGTATCGAGTGCTTCTGATGGAAGCAACTCTTCAGATCCTCCTAAGGTATTGCCTTTAAGTCAAGTGCTTGGGAAGTTAGGAGACGGGTTTCCTGAAAAACTCAAAAGATCTAGGAACCGTAGAACGAAGGAGAACGTGAGAACAGAGCTAAAGAAATGCAAGATGGGAGATTGTGGTGGATCAGCTTCTAGAGAAGTGACACTAAGTGAGTTGTTTCAGGAGGATTTAATGAAGAGAAAAAGTGAGAATTTGGAAAACAAGCGAGTTCGTGAGTATGATGATGAGAGTTGTATGGATGATAACAATGATTCAAGGGTTTGTCAAAAGCTTGCTTCTGATGATGAAACTGTTGCACCACAAGATATCGAGCAAAAGAGTGAAGAAAATGAAGAAGAAGAAGAAGAAGAAGAAGAAGAAGAAGAAGAAGAAGAAGAAGAATCAGGAAGCAAAGCAGAGGAGATTAATGTTCTGATCTCAGCTGATGAAAACAACTCTTCAGACAATGTTGTATCTCCACGAGAAGAAGGACAAAGCTGTGATGATGAGGTTGATGAAAGTGGAACCAATGGTCAGAAGAAGAAGAAGGAGGAGAGTATGGTGGATGATGAAACCAAGGAAGCAGAGTGTTTGCTCGGTGAAGATGGAGAAAAGGAGAGATCAAAGAAGAAGGAAGGTGATGATTACGTCGAAAGATTTATGAAGAGAAAGCTTGCAATAGAGAAGGTAGCATTGAGTCTAGAGGCACGTATTATGAAGGTGGAGATGACATTGTCAAAGATTAGACAATGGACAACCCGAAGAAACGAAAGCTGAAAATGGAGTTTGTGCTTTGGATCTCACCTGAAATGAACACAACAATGTCAGTGTGACTTCTTTTGCTCTTTTGCATTGCATCTTGAGAGCTTTATTTAGAGACAAATCTTTATTATTTGTGTGTTTTTGACTTTTTAGGTAATGTTTTTGAAAGACCCCTCTACTTTATTACTTCTGCTAACGACTAGGATTTTAACCGAACCGAATTTTTCGGTTTTTGGTTTTCATTTGGTTCTATGCTCCGAACCAATCGGCAGGTTTTCGAAATGATCCGTTTTCTTTTTTTTTGTTTGGTTTTTCAAAATTGTTATGGGATAGTACAAATTTACATTAACATTTCTGAATCAAGGTTAATTAAAATAAACTAGACTGAAGCAGATTTTGTTGATTTTTAACCAAATTTCAGAAAGTAGCAGTAAGCTTTGGTTCAAATTTGGTCCGAAAGTAAAAAAGAAAAACAAACAGTTAGCCATAGATGACGAACTTAAGAGCACTTCCAATGGGTCTCTAAATGAGTATCCAAGAGTATGTAAGTTATTATTAAAATTAAAAATATCCAAAAAGTTAGAAACTGTATCTAATTTTAAAGACTTTTGGAACTGTATCTAAAAGAATTGTGTGTAATTTTAGATACTCTGTGGGATCCGCTAATTAATTTTTAGTTAAAAAGTTGTTTTAGATATTCAAGAGAGTGAGTACCTGCCATTGAGAATGATCTGATGGTCTGTTACAATATCAAGGAATATTCCACAAATCTTTTTAATAAGTTTAAAAAGGTGACAAAGAGAAACACCGACTGAAACACTAATAAATAAAATCTGGAAGGGTAGGACGCTTACCACATTCCCTAACGATAAGGACTTCTCCAGTTGTTAGGCCATTCAAAATCCCATCAAAACTTAAATCTTTCGGTTGTGCTAAGAGAATTCTGTAACGCATTCTAGATTGCAGTCCTTCTTTTGTGAGATGTCTCCAAAGATTAGCATCAAATTTAACGGTATAGGATATGTGCGCATAGCAAGAGTAAATAAGTCTGTTCTAAACCTGTTTTATCTCACATCTTTGTCATCTGAATCCATTTATATCATCAACTTATATCAAAATATATTAGTTATTAATTGGAAAATCTCATTTTTAACCTTTATACGTAAACTTTCACTTTGAACATTTTTCCGACCTTTAAACTAAAAATATTTTGTAATATCCGACCTATAAAGGCCCAAACTCCAAACCACCTAAACCTAAACCCGGTCCGCTAACCCTATGCCCGACCCGACTCCCCGAAACTCGATCCGTTTCCCTCCCTAAACCCTACACTCGCCTCTCTCCCTCCCTCACACGATCGAAACCTAAACCTAAAGAAAAAAAAGAAGAAGGCGAAGAGATGGAGATGGTGGAAGTGATGATCGGAGGAGAAGAGAGAGGGAGACGCGACGCTGTGATCAAGGAGAGGAAGACCGACGGTGTGGAGGATCGTGGAGGAGGAGGAGGCGCCGCGAAAATGGAGTCCGAGAGTGGTGATGGAGCAAACCGAGGAGGAGAGAAGGAGAGAGACATCTCGGGGGAGGAAGGAGCCGGAAAGGAAGCGGCGGAGGGTGACGCGACGACGGAGAAAGGCCGAAAAAGCCAAAGAGTCGCGGTGGTGGCAATGTAGAACGAATCCGAGGAGACGAAGCGTCGAATCCGTGATGTTTTGTCGTCGAAGGAAGAGAAGGAGGCCGGAGAAAGCGTCGTGGTGGTCGGAGGAGGCAAGGCGGCATCGGAGAGAGGCATAGTGGCGATGATCGTGGGAGTGGAGCCGTGATCCGAGGGTTTTGGAGCAGAGATCGACGCGATCACATGCTCCGGCGACGGTGTAGAGGCGATCGGAGGCTCCGACAGTGTAGCGGGGGTCGTGGTTGTGACGATCGACGTTAGGGAAGTCGGGAACGACGCCAGAGGAGGTGGGGGTGGCTCGAGTAAGGCGGAAACCCTAGGCGCCGACGGTTTCTTGCTGCGCAAGTCAGCTCATGGAGGAGCAATTAGGGTTCCAGGTTTCTTAGAGAAGAAGGAAACCGCTAGAACCGAACCAAGTGACGATTCTGAGAAAACCGGAGAAGTAAACCAGATCGGGGAGATAACCAGATCAGAGAACCAAACCGGAGATGCTAAACCGGAAGATGGAGTTGCAATATTTTGCGGATCTACAATGCATCGATGTTGGGAAGCCGTCATAGCAGACTTCAGGAAGCGGTCCAGAGTCGAGCTGTAAGAAGATAGAGAAGATCTGCTCAGAGCCGCTAAAAGAGAGAAGGCGCATGCTTCAAGTGCGGTGAATCTGGACACATGGCGAGAGAGTGTCCACGAGGCGGAGTCTTCGGGAACCGGTGCTGGCAAAGAAGACCGGAACCCGGAAGATGCAGTTCAGGAGCATGCAGCGGTCTCAGGAAGGAGGCAGGTTCGAGCTCTAGCTCGGAGAGACTAGCCGGAAGGAGTAGGGCCATCCCGCACCGGAAGGGAAGTGATGGGGGTGACGAGTCGAGCTGGAGACTCGACGGAAGCTCAGGAGTCTTCCACCTCGGGTTTATCTTTTTTCGAAAAGGGATCAGCTTGGGGTAAGAAAGATGATGGAGGATCAAGTTGGGGTCAACAGATCAATCCAGAGGATCCTACTGAAGTCCCGAGAATGGGAGTGGAAGTCGTTAACCGCGACATCTATCAGACAATTAGGCCAAGGTGAGGAGCTCTTGCCTCTGCTTTGCTCGTTATCTGTTTAATTTTTCGTTAGATTAGGGTTAGAGTATCGGCCAGTGTCGGGCTATAAGTCCCGACACGAATAGAAACTATGTATTATGTATTGTATGTCATAAGGACTTATATGCCTAAGTGCAATGGTATGAAATGGGTCGCTAAGTCGAGCCTAGGAGAGAGAGTCTGTGCAAACCTAAGTCCTAAGATGAATAGGTTAAAATGGCAATTGTTTGAGAATTACACTAAAAGACTTTAGGTTAGAAATGCATGAAAAATGTGATCCATGATGGATGGTCCCCTGCAGTGGGCGCAGAGCCCACTGTAGGATCTTGAAGCGGGTGGTCGTCACTTCCCCTTTCCACTGGTGTAGTACCGTCGAGGCGGTGTTCGGAGGTTGTCTCTATCGGCGGGGCCTTCAACCCAGCGGTAGAGGACGACTACTGTCCCCCGTTAGGTGAGTCCTGGTTGAGGGCAACAGACTGCGCGGGACATGCCGTCAGTTGAGCTATGTAAGAAAAAGGCTGGCAGGCGTTAAAAGAAAGCCCTAGGTCCAGACATACCGGTCTCTTGGAGCGAACGTAATTGTTGTCTGATCACTGTGCTCGGTTGTCGGCAGGTTCTGTGGGTTACGATGTTAAGTCATGAGTTAGATCCGATGATGTGAAAACTAGGATTTGGTCGTGGCTGCGAGGGGGAAAGTTGACACTAAGTCTAAAGGCATGTGTTTGCTAGAATGTTTAGGGAAAGCGGTTGTTAAAAAGTTTTCTCCGGAAAAAAGTGTCTAGTAGGTTAGGTTATTTTAAAAATGTTTGAACTTGGTAGTTTGTTTGTGCGGCACTCTAAGTGCTATTAGTGCTCTTTAGGGGTTGTGGTCTAGTTCTAGTCTTCCGGGGTTAAGCGGGTAGCGGGTGAGGCGGAGACGAGTCCGTCCTCACTGAGTGACTTGTTTGAAAATTCGCTCACCCCTCTCTTCTTTCCTTTTTCTTTTGGTTTGTTTTGAAGGTACATATAGAAGTATTTGTTTAATGTTCCGGTTGGTGAAATTTTGTCTCGGTTTGGCGGTACCATTTGGAGCATTTCCGGTTCCGTCGGGATAGAGATGTTACAATTGGTATCATAGCCTAGGTTAAAGGCCGCTTCGGTTCTGACCCGGAGGGTCGTAGATTTTTCCAAAGATAAAATGTTTTCCAAAACCTTATTAGTTTTCTGAGGCCTCAAAAATTTAAAGAGAATTCCAAATTCACAAACTTAGACAGTGAACTACTTCTAACTGTGTGTATTCATTCTTTCAGGTACTTCGAGCGTCGTCTTCGGGAGGCAAGTCTCAGATGGTGCCTAGAGCGAAGCTTCAGAAGGTTGGATATGACCCGCGTATGTTACCGCCTCTCTGGGTCCCATATCCGCCTTATCGTCGCCAGATGCGAGCGGGACCCTATTCTAGTTCCAAGGAAGAGTTAGACCCGGAAGAGGATCTAGAAGAAGACTCTGAGGAAGACCCGGAGGAGGACCCAACAAATGATCCCGCCGAGCCGGAGGTAGAGCCGAAAGAGGGTCTGGAGGAGGATCCCGAGGAGGAGCAACCGGAGGAGCCGTTCAATGACCAGGGCTAGCCGGAACCTCAGCCAGAAAGGCCTGCGGAAGATCCGGAGAACGACGAAGTGGTGGATATGGACTTGGGTTCGGAGGATGAGCAGGAGGCATATGAGGATGAGGACGAGCTCGATCAGATTCTCGGAGCGTTGGTCGAAGAGGATATGGCAGAGTTCTCCGAAGAGGAGCTGGACGAGGACGACGACATAAAGTTTGAGATGGCGGACGATCCATAGGTAATCGACATTTTAGACGGGCCACCAGTGGGTTTCTCTCCGCCACTCTAGTAATCATCCACAAGGGTTTCTCTCCGCCACGCGCCCATGTCTTTTTCAACTCGAGCATTTGGGCTTGAAATATCGTCCTCACCACCAGATTAAACTGTATCTATACCGTAAAGTATGCATCGGATCCCATGTGTATTTTCGCTATAGAAAAACCGAAAAATTATTGTTCATACGAGTTTTCTCAAGTCTAATAAGAAAAAAATAAAAGATGCTTATAGTCAGGATAAGAAATCAGCGTTCCTTAAAATGCTTAGGAATCAACCGGTAAGTCGGCCACTCATGAACTTAGTCATCTCGTAGGATCTCTGGGATAGCATGCGATAGGTGGTGTAAAATTTAAACCAGGTCACAAATGTTATGTCAACCCAAACACCCTCCCAGGGTATAGAATGGGAAGGTTCTCCCGATCAACAAAGCTGGGTATGACGTTGACATCTCTCTCAGTATTCGACGTGAATGCAGGGACAACAAACATGGTGAAACGGAGAAATTAGGTTTTCGATTTAGGTTTATCAAGAGACAAGAAACCGAGAGAGAGAGAGAGAGAGAGAGAGAGATAGAGTATGTGGATGAGTCAAAGTATGTTTAAGAGAAGGAAGGTCGGAAACCGAAACGTTTCAACATCTTCTTTTATCATAATTAATTTAATTCTTAAATATGATTCAAACTTTTGAGAGAATAAGCAACTTAGCTAATTTTATTATTTTTAATTTGATTAATCAAACTAGCTAATGATATATTTATACACGACTAAGATTAGTTCAAGTTGCACATGGTTTATGAGTTACACATTTTGTGTTAAATTACACTTTTGATTCTTTGTTTATTTGTTTTCTTTTGTTTGCGTTTCATCTGTTTTTTCCAAGATTAAATTCATAACTTAATCTCTCTTTTTTTTTTGTTAAATCTCACATAATCAATCAAACAAAAAATAAAAATCTCACAATAATCAATGTAATTAATTTTAATTTGATTAATCAAACTAGCTAATAATATATTTTGACTCGATTCAGATTAGTTTGAGTTGCACATGATTTTTGAGTTACACATTTTTGTGTCAAGTTGCACACACATTTTTCAATTTAATGAAGAGATGTTTGTTGCTTTGGGCTTTAGTAGGCTCAGGCGACGATTCATTATGTTGTTAGTTTCTCTTTCCCGACATCTAATCATGCCTTTTCATCAAGAATTGAAGAAGATCTTTTGCTTCTCTTCAAATCTAACTTATGACATCTTTTTTCTCCGAGAAAAAAAGAAAAAATTTCTCTTTCTTTTCAAGCGAAACTTTTCAAAATATTTCTCTCACTCGTTTCTGTCTTGATCCTCTTAGGTATATTTCTCATCCTTTGTATTAATCTGCATTAACTGATAATAACCTAACCACTGATTGTCCTTTTATTTTTCGGGTAGGGATTTTGCTCTTCAACAGCATCGGTCAGTTTGACTCCCCATCTTCAAGGGGAGGTCACACCGCGCCAGGTTGGTTTGTGATTTTGCATGTGGAATTAGGAAATTAGTTACTTTGAAATGTTGGTTAGTGTTTAGTCGGTTAGAGTTTGGTTAGTGTTTCAAAATGTGGGTTGTTGATTAGTGTTTTGGTTTGTGTCTTCGTATGGGGTAGTGGTGGTGATGGCAGTGGCGGTGGCGGTGGGGGTGGTGGCGGTGACAATGATGGAGAGAGCGATGGGGGTGGTGACCCTGATGACAATGATCCTGATGACAATGACCCTGATGACAATGACCCTGATGACGATGATGATGATTGTGGGAACCGAAATTCACACTGTCGATTATCGTAACCGAACTAAAGCCAGGAAACCATAACTTTCCTCGTGGTCCCGGATTTCTGCTAAACCAAAGAATGAATTATCAAAGTACGAAATAACAGACGACGAAATTAAAGTAAAAGAGAATCGAAAATAAAAGTAGAGCAATAGAGATCTTGTTCCGAATCTGCGTTGAGCGTTACAACAGGTGATAAGTCGTGACCGCGAGAGCTGTTGGCGAGTATCCTAGTTCTAATAGCGTAAGACTTGCAAACCTAGTTGAGATACAATTCACTAATAAAAATGAAAAATAAACCTAATTGCTCTAAGTGTGAATTGTGAAAAAGTTTTTCTGTGTCTCCCTCATTCTTCTCCCTTGTCCCTCTTTTATATGCCTTCGTAAGTTGATCTCGTTTCCTTTTCGTTACGCTTTTTAGGCATCGATTTCCTTGTGAACATTTTTGACCCCAAAAGTTAGCCCCCCCAGTTTGCAAGAATCGTTGGAATGTTCATGCGAACTTTAAAGCACGTTAGGTAAGTTAGATAGAATTGATGGCTAAAAAGTCCGAGGATGAATAATAAATTTCTCTTTCTATAAATAAGAGGAGTAACTTTCTAAATCTTCCACTTGCTCATTTTCATAAGGAAAAATTCCTTAAGGTAAAAAAACTCCTTATCCTTTCCATCTCTCTCCTCTTTTGTGTTACGGCTTCGAATGCTCGAGTGTCTGCAAATGCTTTATCGTCGACTTTTGACCCCGAAAGCAAACGACTTCGGGAAAGTGACGTTGTATCAAAAATTGAATTTATGCCGCACTCGGTCGATCCCAAAGAAGGTAGGGAGTATTAGCGCGTTACGTGTGGTATCAAAGCTCCACCGCCCAACTCATGGTGTCTACCGAGACCAACCTTCAAAAAGGATGCCAGTAGGCCGAGCGAGTGATGAGAATCATTCCTCGCTGTCATCCAGGATTTCTGCCGAGTTCCGGAAGAGGTGGAGTTGCGAATGTTGAAGGTTGGAGAGGATGTTGATTCTCCACCTCGTGGTTTCTTTACGTGCTACGAGGCACATTTGTTGTTCTGTCGAATATGGTTTCCCATTCCGGGGGTCATAGTCCAGTTTTTGGACCACTATGGTTTATCAATCGGTCAGTTTTCGCCCACCTGTCTCCAACATCTTGTCGGACTCTTAACTTTGGGTTACGAACGAGGAATGGATCTAAGCGTCGACTATCTAGTGGCATTTTTATCTCTGATGACAATGATTCTGCTGCTTCGGTATTGCCTCAAGTCGAGGAATCATATGTCGCTGATCCGATCGTTTACGTCCAATTTCCACAACTGGAGCAAGCGATACTTCTTCGTTCGTTTATACAGTGCCTCTATCGAGGACGAATACATTTCTTCTTTTAGGCGTAAATGGGGTCCCGCTAGTATCGCTTTTGATACTCTGACCGTTTTCTTTTCGTTTGCCGATCTCTGATAATTCTTTTGTTTTTCAGTTTTGGATCTCCTTCCCCCGCATCCGGAAGATACTTATGTTGTTAGAGACCTTCTTCGAGGCGGTCCGTTCCACTAATGTTACTTTTCCCCGCAGCGAGTTCGCAACGCGGTTACGTATCACAAGAATCAGAATCAGCCCGACGTAATCTCTTAAGAGGAGCTGGAACCATTCCTGAATGGCTTCACTCTGTACGAGATGAATTCTGACTTGGAGAGGGAGAGGTCTCCCCGGAATGAGCGCGTGTCCGCTAATAGGGGCGGCGTTATCGAGGACAGGAGGGGGCCATCTGAGGGGGCGTGGTTCGACGATCTCCTCGGCGGAGATGAAAGCGGTCCGGGTCAACCTTTGATGCCGCTTTTCGGAGAAGGGTCCAACTTTGACGTCTTTCTTTCTTCTTTTGATGCCCCGACGAATCAACCCGACGCTAACGCAAGATTCGTTAGGTCAGGACAATATGCGGAGGCCTCGCGTTTGTGCATGGGGGTTTGTTTTCGTGCATACGACATGATTCCGATCATTCAAGTGACATCACTCGTAACCTTTTAAAGGACTCCTTTTTTGCAGGGTCTCCATGAAATGGACGAGGCCCTCAGGACGAGCAACTTGGAGGCGCAGACGGCTCGGCTAAAGGACGAGAGACTCGAATAAGAGAACTTCCACCTGAAAAAGGTGGTCGAAGCGGCTTCTCTTCGTGAGAAGGAATTGGTGCAGAATCAAGTATCGCAGGTTCATCGTGCGTATAGGCGCGGAAAACGTGAGGTCGCCTCGGTTGTGGCTAACCGCTAAGTTCAATTTGCGGCAGACTTCAAGCAGTACAAGTGCGCTCAACAGTCCTTCGGAGATTACCATGAATGTCGTGGTCCAACTACTCCTACGACTTCGAGATGAACAAAATGTCCAGCCATATGAAGAAGTGCAAGGATGTTGGGTCTTCGATCCCGTCAATCGAAGAGAGGGTTCGGGGTCACTAGGCCCTGATTCCCGTTTCTCCCGATTCGGAAGAAGTTGGGAACACCGCTCGGGGCGAAGAGGACGCGCTGGACCAAAACCCGGAATCGTTTAGCGCAGGCAACTTTTTGATCTCTGGCTATTTTAAATACGATTTCCTGTTTTAAGTAGTATTTTGGCAAGGTGTGGTCACTTTATATCTATTGGGGTTGGCCGTGTGTGGCTTCGAAACCCCGTCATCTTGCGGTTTTTAGTGTTAATAAACGGTGTTTTTATTTCAATTTGATAACGTATGAGTAGTGCTGCGTAAGTGGAGACAGATTATGAGTTGTCATCTCATATCCATTCCTTGAAGGATCGCTATATTCGTTGTTTATTTCGGGTGCGAGTTTTCGAGAGACTTAGTCTTTCGGATTTTTTAAACACGAATATAGACGAAGAGACAAATTTTGGGATCTCGTATTGGTTAGATACTATGTCTTGAGATGTTTGAGACCAATGTCCTGGGTTTAGGGCAAGACCTAGGTTTACTCTCAGTTTTAGGGCGTGCGGTGACTAACTCCAGCTTACGTTTCCCATTTCGATTTTGACTTGGTTCCGTCTTGATATTGAAGTCTGTGATAAGTTCTCGGCTTATATGACTTGCATCAATCAGGAATCGAGCATCTCTGCAAAGACAATTTTTAAGTCGTCTCGAAGTGCTGACCAAAATTTTGGATTTCTTATAGCGCGCTATTATCCTAGTTGGATGTATGAGAACCCATTCTTCGTGAAGAGAAGGTTAAGGTGAGTGATTAATTCATCCGTCGGGGCCAATCAACGGGTGCGAAATTGGGACAAGTTCTTGTTCTTTTCCCGGTAGGGGTTTGATAGTCTTGCGACTGTTTTTAGAAGTTTTAGATCGAGTTTGGAATTGTGCTTCTCGAAAATTCGCGACGTCTTGCTTTTTTCTGAAACTTTTTTCGTTCTATGGTAGAATGTGTTGATGAACACGTTATAGTCAAGATTCGTGAAGAAAGGTTTTCTTGTATGATTTCCGTTTTAGTGTTATACGAAAAATAAAAAAGGCAAAAATTTATTGCCAAAATCGGATCGAAAAGTGTCGAGTATAAAGTGTGGGAGTATACGAGTATACGTACACTTACTCCCTTTCTTAGAGAGACGGACAACTGAACTCCTCTTGCGAAGAGCTTCCTACGTACCTCTTTCGAGGATCAAGTCGTCTCGAAGTTCAGTTTGTTGCCGTAAGTGATTACTCGTTTGGCAGAGTTGCGTCGGCCGTTTCAGTCTCGACAAGTACAGTTGGGTGACAATTCCCTCTGGTGTCGAGGGCGTTGCTTTGTCGAGACTGTTGGGCTGAAGAGCTTGCTTGAATTGACGATTCTGGCTGAGTCGTTTCTTGAATTGACGATTCTGGCGCGTCTTTTCCAAAGTGTCTTGGCCGAGTTGTCTTCTTTCGTTTGGGTTCGGCCATGTGCGTCATTGCGACTTGTCTTAGCTCATGCACAGTTAGAAAACAGATTCATGATTGTTTTAAGCATCCCCAAATTGTGGCGATTCCGTAGGGAGTTGGGAATTTAATGCCCAAGTGATAGGTCGATGGAACTGCCTTCATGGAGTTTATCCATGGTGTCCCATGATCACGTTATAGATGGTAGGATGGTCGACAACCGAAAAATCGACAACTTTTGTTATCTCCTTGGCCATCACCGGAAGTTTGATCGATCCGAGAGTCATCGAAGTTGTTCCAGAGAAACCTGTAAGTGGTTTCGGTGCGGGTGTGACCTCAAATAAGTCGATGTTCATCCTGTTGAGGGTATCACGGAAGATGATATCGACGGTACTTCCTATGTCGATGAGGACCCTCGCGACTTCGAGATCTTTTATGATGATGTCGATCACGAGAGGATCGTTATGGAGTTTTTTGATTCCGATAGTTTCATATTCCTCGAAAGTGATGACATCATTTGCGATGCCGCTTGCAGTGTCGAGTGGCTTAGGCCAGTTTTCACTTGACTCAGCCTTTCGGTGATATGCTTTTATCGATGAGACGATGTCGCGAAAGTATTGTGACCCTCCGATGATCGTATTCACTCTACGGCGATTGGAATTTTTTCCTTTGTTGTCAGGCCTCCTTTGGCGCTTTCCATCCGCTTGAGTTCCTTGATACATGGCATCTCCTTGGGGCGCTTTCTCGGTCCTAAGTGGGCGATTCATATCGCGTATAAGATCTTTTGCGCTGGTTATGTCTGTGATTTCCCTCACGAGTAGTTTCGCCGTTAACCTTGCTCTTAGAACCTTGCAGTTCGCAGTGGCGTGACCTTTTGTTTGGTGAACCTCGCAGAAGGTGTTCTCGTCGTACGACATGTTCCGCGTCCAGGTGTTCTTCGATGCCCTACCTTGTTCGGACAGAGAATTGAAAAACGTATTTGTGCGCCCCTCGGACGTCTTCTTCCTCGTGGTGGACATATTTGTTCAGAGGTTAAGTCTTTCGAGGATGCTTTTGCGGGTTTGTGTTTTTGGGATAGAACTTTCATCTCTTCTTCGATGATGATGAAATTCGTAGCCTTATAAAGCGCATCCTGAATAGTACGTGGTTTTTCGAGAGCTATCCACTTCCTAAACTTTGACTTGTACCAAAGGGTTTTTCTAAGCGCGTCTACTGCCACCTTGTCACTGATCACGTTGACTCTCGACATTACTATCTTGAACCTGTTCATGAAGTCTCAGAGAGACTCGTCTTCTATTTAAGATAGGCTCCATAGATCAACGTCGAAAGTTTCTCTGTCCATAAACATGGAGTATTGTTTGATAAATTTCGAGGAGAGTTGACGGAAACTTTTGATGGAGTTTCGTTTTAGACTGGAGAACCATTCGATGGCTGCTCCTTGGAGATGTTTGACGAAAAGGTGGCAGAAGCCATCATCTTTTTCGCCTTCCTTGAGCTTGGATCTAGCCATCGCGATCTGAAAAGTCTGCAGGTGAGCTTTCGGATCAGAGGTTCTGTCATACATTGGGATTTTCACTTTCTCGGGATCTAAGACTCTGGTGTTCGTTATGCGAGCAATAAATGGAGTTTTTCGAGCCTCTTCGAGGAGCCTATCGATCTCTAGCGCGGAACTGGTCGCGTGGCGGATCTGCGACTTTACCGCTTTGACCTCTGCAGCTGTTTTTGCGATGTAGTCACGGAGATCGCGAATCTCGTCGAGATCGTCGCTTGTCTTTTTTCGAGATGGTTAGCGTGTCTTGCGAATGGCTCTGGCCTGCTTCTCGGCCTCTTTCTATTGCTCTACCCAGAAGATATTTTCCTCTTCTTCCGTCATGGGTTCGCTGAGCTGAGAGTCCTTCCGCGTTGCGCGACCCTTAACCCTTCTTGGGTGTATGTCAGCGTCTTCATCCATGGAATCATATTGATCGCTGAAGTCCAGGCCAATTCGCTCAACTTCGTTATCCTCTGTTTCCTTCTCAAGATTTGGAGGGTCTTTTGCGTTATTTCGCGGTGCGAGAGGGGTGATTACATCGGGGCTTTGTCCCAATTGATTTTCCTGCGTGTTCTGGAGTAAGTCACGCAGAGTGGTGAAGTCGAGTCTTCTTCCGCGGAGTCTAGTAGCTCTGCGTAGAAGAATAGTTCTAGTCTTCGTGGTTAGGGTTTCAACCTATTTAGCGAGGGAGCTAGTTAGTTTGTCTTATTTAGCCGACTACTTTTCGAGAGTCGAGAACATCTTTTTGATTCTCCTCAAACGCCGCGATGTTTGCGTCAGCGTTGACCATGATGTTGTTTGTCGCCAGAGTATTTTCAGCGTCATTATTGGCACTGTCGCCGTCACGAGTTGGTTGATTGTTTTGGTCGTCTGTAGTCATATTCGATCTAACATTTTTGCGGCTGCGAGTTAGATTGATCCGTACCCTGAGCGAATAGGTCCCCTCCTTCTAGTGCCAAACTGTGGGAACCAAAATTCGCACTGTGAATTATCATAATCGAAGGAAAGCCAGGAAATCCTAACTTTCCTTGAGGTCCCAGATTTCTGCTAAACCAAACAACGACATATCAAAGTACAAAATAACAGACGACGAAATCAAAGTAAAAGAGAATCGAAAATAAAAGTAGAGCAATAGAGATCTTATTCCGAATCTGCGTTGAGCGTTACAACATGTGATAAGCCGTGGCTACGAGAGCTGTTGGCGTGTATCCTAGTTCTAACACCATAAAACTTGCAAACCTAGTTGAGACGCAAGTCGCTAATAAAAACGAAAAATAAACCTAATTGCTCTAAGTGTGAATTGTGAAGAAGTTTTTATGTGTCTCCCTCATTCTTCTCATTAGCCCCTCTTTTATATGCCTTCGTAAGTTGTTCTCATTTCCTTTTTCACCCTAGATTTGAGCATATCCTTCCGCAAAATATTTCTTTTTCGAGAATATTCCTTATCTTTACGATTTTTCCATATTTATTTCAAAACTTTAACTTTATCGTGTTTACCTTTCATCTTTCGCGAAAATCTGGTAAATCGTTGAGGCAACTGGGCCCATTCTCGCTCTGGAATCGTAAGTGGACTTTTATCGCGTTTTGGGCTTTCCCGGGCCATTTTGCGACTAAATGATTTTTACGATTTCTTTCGGAGAAATCGTTTTTCGTACGATTACGCGGTGATAGTTTCGCAAAATGATAAGACCGATCGTATAGTTAAGATAAAGTCGGTGCTCGAGTTAACCGTTATTATTTTATACGATCGATATGAAGTTTTTACGAAAAGAACAAGTCTTTACGATTATTGCCGCGAAACTTTAACGGAAACTCCAATCGAGACGAAACAAGAGATAATCGAACCGATATTCGAAGGAGAAGATGATCGAGAGGACGTGGTCTAGTCAACCGTGGGCGACAAGACGTTATCTGTGTCTAGTCGTCCGGGCGACTAGACTTGGCACGAGTCTAGTCGCCCGTTCGGGGGCTAGACTGTACGAGAGTCTAGTCGCCGAACTGGCGGCTAAACTAGCCGTTGTTCACTTTCCTCGTATTTCCAAGGCGACGTGGTTTTCCGTTGTTTATGGTGACTTCTTATCGCTCCGAAACTTGTTTATCGAGATCTCCCGAAGGTCTCGGACGTTGATTTCGATATTCTCGCGTTGAGTGACTAGATTTTGCGAAGCGATTGCTTATGGTTGGCTAGACTCGGAGCTTCAAAATTTGGTCAAGAGGAGATCGTTTAGATGGTAGAAGAGCCTCAAAATTGATAATCCTCTTACGATTTTCATTCCCGAAAGAGAGACAATGTTTCCGTTACGCTTTTTAGGGTTCGGTTTCGTCGTGACCATTTTTGATCCCAACAATGATGATGATGATTATGATGATGATGATTATTATTGTTATTATTATTATGATGATGATGATGAGAAGAATGATGAGGAGAAAGATAGCATCGGTTTGTACGACAAAGGTCTCAAAGGTGAAATCACCATCTTATCTGACGCCTCCGACAAAGATGAAGAAGTACATAGCTGTCTAAAGCTCCAGAAAAAGCGTCATCTTGAGGGTCCCACTTCTCCTCCTAAAGATTACTACTTTCCAATGGACGAGTGGGGAAATGACATTAGCGCCTCTGGAGACCCCCGAGAGCGATGATGAAGGTGACAGTGGTGATGCGCATGGATCCTCAAGTGATGATGAATTCTAACTAATGAACCATGTTTCATTTTAACGTTAACTCTTTCTTTTAAAATTTTTTTTTTGAACAAAACCAAGCTCTGCTTCTTTTGCTTACGTTAATTAATCGATTTATTTTATTAGTTTGTTAATATTTTGCGCTTAAATTAGTCAATACGTATAAAACATGCTTAATCACAAAAATTAAACAATGGAAAACTCAAATCGAGATTAATAAACCGAAACTATAATATTCACACCAACTTTCACTTTTCTTATTTAGTAACTTAACCGAAACTATAATATTCACATAAAGTTTCATTTCGCTTCTTGATTACGAACTAATATTCTCTCAAAATTCATACAACTTACCTAATAGAATACGAATTACCTCGATTTTGAGCTCTAGCGTCAATGGTGAAAATATTTTGAAGATTTAGAATCAGCTTCAACCACATTTTGGGTATAGAGTCAAAGAAGAAGAGAGATAAGAGAGAAAAAATTGCTTTCTTTTTTTGATTGGTTGTTGAAAAAAGAAAAATGCAAGTTTCTTATTGGTTGTTGGAGAGAGAAAGAGGTAAGTTTCTTATTGGTTGTTTTATTTAATTTCTTTACCTTTAATTTATGAGATACTTGGTGAATGGGTTACTTTTAAGTTTTTTAATATTGTAAAAGAAGGTAACATCAAGTTTTTATTTGAAAAGAAGGTAAGAGAAGAAATTTTTTCTCCATCCCACCCTTCTAGTAATTCGTATTCACGAAACTGCCATTATATTTTCGTAAATGATAAAAAAAGATATTAAAAATTATACGGAAAAAATATGAATCTTTTCGTACAAATATATACATTTGTGGTTACCTGTATGTATACATTTTTCATGTCTTTCAAAGTTTCGGAGAAACGAAACTTTGTTCTTTCTCAGAGAACAAAAAAAAGAATTGCCCAGAAATTTCCGAAATAACCATTAGAATTGCAACCTCAGATCGAGAAATTGAACGTTGGAGGAAATTCGAACTCGTGGCGGAGGAGTGGCCGTTAGTGGAGGAACCGGTGGAAGAGAAGGTATTGTCCTTTCTTCTAAATGAGTCGGAATTCTTTTAGGGTTTAGATTTCTGGGTCTGCAACTGGGTTCAATTCATCTAATCACTTTCTTGTACATCTCTCGAACTATGTTCTGCATTTTTAATCTGATTTTACTGCATATATCGGGGCGTCCACCTATAGGAACTCCGGTAGGCTTCCAGACAGGCTAATTTGCAGATGCTATCCAGAAGGCCCGCGATTGAACATCTATTCGAAGGTCGCTGTCATTGGGTCGATTGCGGCACCTTTTAAGGGCCACAACGAACTTTGAAAGGTTATGGGTTCTCAGTTTGGTACATTATTACGGTTGCATGTTTCCTATTGCAATAACTCTGCAAACTCATTCACCCCCTCCCGTGTCAGCAAACTCGTGACGAAGAAGAAGTACGAGATGTGGACTCTGTTCAGCTTTCATCCCCTATGGTTCTCTATTCGTGAACTCGGTAGGATTACAGGTTTAGAATGTGGTCTCAAACCTGTGGCACCCACCGATTCCGACTATGAATCACCACCCACGATGTGGCCTGCTTTGTTTTGTTCAAGAAAAGAAGTGACAGCTGATGAAGTTCTTGCAATGATCCATGATTCGAAATTGACAGAGTGGAAGAGGTTACCTCTTGTGCTTATCGCAATTGTTGGCGGTGTTGTAATGTGCAACCACAAACACTTGAAAGTCACTGTCGAATATGTTGAGATGCTTATTGACCAACAGTTCTTCAAAGAGTATCCTTGGAGAAGAGAAAATTTTGAGAAAACGTTATCTCGTTTTGGTCCTGCGCTGATATGTGAAGGCTGATTTACGCAAGAGGCTAAAACAACAAACGATGGTCTGTTATGGTTTCCCTCTAGAACTCTAATTGATGTCTTTCGAATGCATCCCTCTTCTGCTTCAAAAGGTTACAGAAGCAGACAAACCAACCACCTTTCTAGAGGTAGCCTTACAAGAAGATCCCGGAGCCTGCAAATATGCAACTGCAAACTTGTTTCTTCAGGAAATACTAGAAGTTGAGTCGAATCCCCAGGTAACTTCTGATGCATATTGATTTCTAACTTCTTTCTCATCAGTCGTGTACACCCTTACTTTTAAGACTGTCATCATAATGAGAACTAAGCCTTACTCTGGTTTGCTTATTTTAACCATTTGGATGTGCAATTTGATGTGTATGTCGACGGTGAGCACTAGGTAGACGAGGTTGAGGACGAGGAAGTCTCGAATTTGTTGGAACTGATGCGACATGGGTACAAATTTGTACCTACTAATTTTTCAGGCAGAGTAGGAGAAATTGGTGTGGAACAACCAACTGAGGCAAGGCCACCCCCCAACCAAAGCCCTCAGATGGAGGAAGAAGACCGCGTCGTATGGTCTCGGCTAATAAACATGTTTCTGTGACTGCATCTACGCGTACACTTAGACCGTGTCTACGCGTACACTTAGACCGCGTCAACGGAAAGGTGCTCCATCTACTTCATCCACCCAGTCTCCACCTATGCCTCCAACTAGACCTACTTCTAGGCTCAACCTAAGTCTGGTGTACGCGATTCTGAATTTGATAAATTCAAGGAGTGGATGATTGAGTGGATTCCTGGAATCTTGTCCACCCTGAAAGCTGAGCTCAAGTCTGAGCTCATGGCTGATATAATTGCCATGATAAAGGATGATCAACCTCCACACCAAAAAGGCCAGAAGCGCAAGGAGAAGGAGGACGATCCGGAGACAAGGAAGGGCAAGGTTTTTGTAGGTTGTAATGGTACCAACGATAAGAAGAAAAAAAAGAGAATCCTAGAATCCGAAGACGACAATGATGAGGTGATGGGGGGAGATAATTTCTCTCAAGGATTTGGGCAAAGAAGAGGGAGTTTGGGAAACATGCCTAAAGATAAAGAGGTAACATTACATGTTCCAGTTGGTGTACGGTTGGTGTACGAATGATGTGTGTAAATGTAAAATAAATTTATTTTTTTGTTAGCTGGAAGAGTATGTAGCTGATGAACAAAACATCCGGATATCGATGTGAATGCAGAGAAAGAGGGTGTGCATCCCCAGGTAATTTAGTGTTTGTATTACGTGTATTGTAGTATACTGTAGTAGTGGGTGTACAAAAAAAGGTTTAATGTGGCTTCAAAATGAGGTGTACACCTGTTTTTTGGTATGCACACTCAGAAATATAAAATAAAATTAATTTCTGGTAGGTGGAAGAAGTTGTTGATGATGAAGAAGATAATACTGGTTCACAAAGCAAAGGGAACACAAGTGAAGAGGTATAGTCTTTTATAGGTTGTCGTGTACATGAGGTGTACAGTTGTAAGATGTTTGACGATAATGCGTACACCCCAAAGGTGTACCACTATTTCAAGGTTTGTACATTTTGTGTACGAAAATATAAAATTTTATTTTGTTGTGGTAGGTGGAAGAAGATGGTGATACTAAAAAACAGAAAGGGAGGCTTAAAAAATGTTAGGGACACAACCAAAGAGGTATCATCTCGTACAATGTGTTATGTCCATGAGGGTCGTACGATGTTTTGCCACTATGATAATGCGTACAACCAGAAGGTGTACACCTATTTGAGGGTTTGTACAGTTTCTGTATGTAAATATAAAATAATTTTCGTTGTCGCAGGTGGATGAAGATGGTCATACTGAACAAGTTACAGGGGGCACAAAAGTCGGTAGGAATACAGGCGAAGAGGTATATTTTCGTATAATGTGTCGTGAACAAGAGATGTACGGTCGTTGAAAGTATCGTTTCTAGCATACAGCATACATCCGAATTTTGTACACCAATTAGATTGTTTGCCTTTATTTATCTTAGGCACCAATGGATGGTGAACAACCTGTTATTGAGGCAAGCAAGCGAATGACTACTGAAGAAGAGGTGACAGGGGGCACAGAAGACGATAGGAACACAGGTGCAGAGGTATATTTTCATATAATGTGTCGTGAACATGGGATGTACGGTCGTTGAAAGTATGATTTTTAGCATACAACGTACATCGCAATTTTGTACACTAATTATATTGTTTGCCTTTATTTATCTTAGGCACCAACGGATGGTGGACAACCTGTTATTAGGGCAAACAAATGAATGGCTACTGAAGAAGAGGTTATAATGCTATTTATATGCTTCATTTTATAGTTATCGTGTTTTCATGCGTACACCATCTGGTGTACACCCACCTGAGGTTATGATGTGGTCTTCTTAGAACAAGTTTTATGACGTAGCTGATACTCAAGATGTTAGTTGTTCTAATGATCAGAGGATTACAGAAGAAAAGGTTCGATTGTTTATAGTTTGTCGTCAACATTAGGTGTACAGAGGAAAAATCATTGGTGTACATGTGGATCTGTACACGTGCTTAAAATGTTTTTTGTTCACGTTGCTCAGGTGGAAGGTGAGGTTGGGGATGAAGCAGATGTTTTGGACACGGGCAAGGGAATGACCAGCGAGCCACAAGAGGAAAAAAACATGCAGTTTATGGTTATTCCTCGTCTGCTCTCATTTGTCAATCAAGAGGATGTAGAGGTTTTGTACTGTATCCGCAACTAATTTCTAAATCTAAAGTGTAATAGTTGCTAACTTTCTATTCGAGAAACGGGGATTGATTCCAAAGAATGCTAGACACCGATTCCAAAGCTCAAAAGAGGCGGTGGAAAGCGCATACCAAAATTGTCTTAAATGGTAGGCGGTGTCTTCACACCCGACAAATAAATGAGGAAGTTGTTTAAAGTAACAAGAAAGCAGATTACAAGACGTTGGCTACGATTGACAAAGACGTATTCAATACATTTACTCAGATCCTACAAAACTCAGTGGAGCAGTGAGTTTACATACTTATTCACTTTATAGAATTTATCATCCTTTCGAACACATGTCATTCACGCTCGTCACCGGCCACCAGGTCAACAATCAATTTTTTTTTTTAAACATTGCGAAGGCAAAACAGAGGGTCAGCACTAAGGTATTATCTTTTTTCCTTGTACCCCATTTTAATTTTTCCCTTTATCTGTGTACATCATTGTTAAAGTTTCCATAAGGTGTACGCTATTTTCTGTTTTTCCTCTAAGACCATCTCCTTTTGACGTACATTTCAACACATGCAAGTAATTATGGAAATGATATGGAGGCAGCGAAAGAATTTTATCAGGTTTGGAAAGGCAGTAATGGTGGACACCAACTTGATTACTCTTTTCCTCGCAAAATACCCTTCATTTAAAGCGTGTAATGACAAGGCCAATTTTGATTGAGGAAACAACGTCAAGACCTACGTGTTGGGGAAGCGTAAAAACGCAAGCATGAAAACTAAATTTCTCAGAGACGTGGAGGTGGTGTACATACCGATGAATTGGAAGGAGAAGCATTGAGTTGACCTGGTTATTAAATTGCAGCTTAGGGAGGTTGAGATTTTAGACGTCTTCATTGTCAACACCGACCCTAAAGATGTTGAGGTGTACGTGGAACCTGTTCTGCATGCGTTGCCTTGGGTGATGAAGAGGTATCTACCTTCGGCAGTGGTTGATTCCTTGACAACGGAGTAGTTCACCTAGACGAGGACATAATGAATTTACCAAAATCTCAGAACCGGTGATTGTGGACCGTGTGCTGCCAAGTTTTTGGAGATGCATGCTGCAGGTAAAGGTGTACTTGAGATGAGTGAGATTACAGACGAACATGTGGA
Source organism: Anastatica hierochuntica (assembly GCA_900406275.1). Classification (NCBI taxonomy): domain Eukaryota; kingdom Viridiplantae; phylum Streptophyta; class Magnoliopsida; order Brassicales; family Brassicaceae; genus Anastatica; species Anastatica hierochuntica. The sequence goes on along the minus strand of OVAN01001841.1, from coordinate 11,192 downwards.
CGATTTCCGCAAGAAATATGCAATGGATTGTTATGTAGAGTTCGTGGGTAATGCGAAAATTGTTAACAGTTGATTTTAGTTTATGATGATGTTTAACTCTATTGTTTTCAGCGTTATAATTGTTGGTTGGATAAAAATAGAGAGATAATTAAATCATTGTTGGGCAGTATTACGTTTTCTAATTAAAAAATGTAATTAAGAACTTTCCATGACCATAGTGTATGGAGCAAATCCAAATAAATAGTAAAAAATTTGGTGTACACCTCTCAGAGGCTATGTGTACGCCATATGGTGTACACCTATCCATAGATAATGCTTAAACGTCATCAAAGAAAAAATTGGCCTCACAATCCTAGAAAAAAAGTTAAAAACAAAAATAACTATCTATATCATTGGGCTCAAAGAACCCGCTTGAAGCCAAGTAATTTGCTACGAACGTCTTAGAGCCACCGTCGCAAGTGCAGTTCTTGCAAAAGTATCTTCTTTTGAGTTGTCTCATCTTTGGTTTGTCGCGCCGCAAAATCTTAGCTCTTATACTTTTCCTTATTGATTCCACCTCATCAATCGTTTTTATCATCGAAGGTTTAATAAAAGAAGACAAAAGTTCAAGCCTTGTTGTTTTGTTTTGGCCCAACTACCAACACATATTAATATCATTTCGTAGACATACATTGCTTCTTTATTTCCGCTCTTTGAGCTTGAGATAAATATTCAATCCCGTTGTAGCCATGTTGTTTAGGATCTAGTTGAAAGTAATCGATAAGTCTTTGATGGTATAAAGCCTCAGGATTTCTATTCTCAAGACATCTATTGAAAAAACGTGAAAAGTTTTCACGATTATGTTCATGCCATGGGATAATAGGCATCTCGTGGAGGGTGATACGTTGAGAAACTTACACATCGTTATAAAGGTTTCGAAAAAACTTTGAAACCAGATGAAGATTGTGAATTTCATGTAAAGAAGCAGATGCAACACGTGCAAAGATATCGACAAGTAGTTCTTTCGGTAGATGGTCAAGAGATATCATGGCTTGAGAATGGAAGTAATTTTTTTGTCGATTGAAAATGTTTATATAGAGACGATGTGACGGTTACAACGCATGTACGAAGAGGTGCCATGAAGCGTTACAACACATGAAAACGAAGAGGCACATCAATTCGGCTTCTCTTTGTAAGGTTGTATTTTAAACTTACACCAATTACATTCAATACATATGACAACATCTTCTTTAAAAGACTTACTAAATTCGCCTTGTATAAAAGATTTAAGAGGCTACTTACAAGAAGTATGCACGTTATATTAAACTGTTAAATAACAAATATAAATTCTTGGTAAGTAAATGAATGGTGTAGTGATGGTGACCAAAAGAATGTGTAGTTAATGATGAGAAGACAAAGTGGGTGGTAAGTAATTGTTTAGGTGTAAGTTATATTTATGAATGGTAGTAAATTATTGTTTAGGTGTAACTAATGTTTATCAATCGTATAATATTTTATACAAACTTTCATTGAAATGACCCGTTTTAAAATGTAAAATGTGAATGGAGAGGAAATGAATGTGTGGTAAAGATATAAGATAAGAAGTGAGGTGATAAGTAATTTTAGTCAATACAAGAAAACAGATCATTCGCCACCGCAGAATTAGTCACAAAGTAGTCGCAGAAGAAGGGTTTACGACTAATTTGCGACTAAAACATCCAGTCGCAAATATTTCTTCGCAAAGATGTTTAGTCGCAAAGTAGTCGCTGATTTGCGATTATTTTATGACATCCTAATGTGGTCGTATATTAGCGATGTTTTTATAACTGTATGTAGAGAAGCAAAATAACGACGATTGCGTGATTACATTTATGGGTCGAATATTAGCGATGGTTTAGCGAATTTTTTGCTGTCCTGAATTAGCAACGGTTTAAAGATTGTTTTGCTGATGCAAAATAACGACCATTTTATCACGATAGCTTTTGGTCGTATCTTAGCGACCATTTTATAACCGCAAAAAGAGAGGCAAATTAACGACGATTTTCTGATATCATTTATGGGTTTGATATTAGCGACGTTTTTACGACTTCGTTGTAGTCCTAAGTTAGCAACATTTTAATGACTGCTTGCGCTTATGCAAATTAATGACTATTTTATGATGGCATCTTTCGGTCGTATATTAGCGACATGTTTGTAACTGTCTTTAGAGATGCAAATTTATGACTTGTTTGTGTTATCATTTAGGTGTTGGAGATTAGCGACGACTCTATGAATTTTTTTGCAGTGATAAATTAACAACGTTTTTAAGACGGTTTTAGTTTATTCAAATTAACGACCATTTTCTGACTATGGTGGGCACAAATAGTCTGTAATTAGCAATTATATGGTGAGTAACCATCATACAAAATGAACAGAAATGGTGGCAAACTAACAACTTAATGACCAAACATTTAAGAAATCCAGTATGCAAATTGGTATGGTCAATAATATTTATATTATAATTAAACTTTAAAAGTATATTTACAAAATATACGTTGATTCCATTGTTTACCATTAACAAAAAAGACATCAATCACATTGGATAGTCAAAGTTTTGAAGGTGAAGAAGAGAGATCAAGTTTGCATATCATGTGGTGAGGTTTGTGGAACAGATGGAGTTGGTATTGTACCTGCGGCAAGCCCTGAGCTTGGAGCTGTTTGCGGAGCTTGAGAATCCATGTATTTGATAAGGTTAGGATCTTTATTCTTCAAGTAATTAAGAAGCATTTCCATAGTTGTCATGGCTGATTTGGCCTCTCTAAGCTCCGCATCGCGTCGTTTATTTTGCATAGCTAGTTCTGCTATCTTAGCATTGGCAGCTTCAAGTTGAAGCTTAACTTCTGTGAGCGATGATGCAACAGAGCCTCCATCCGATTCTGTTTCTTTCTCGTCATCTATGGTTTCCACGAGACTACCAAGTCCATAGCGGTTGCCTCTGCGATCTATTTCAGTCGACTTGAGACAAGAACAAAAAAAATGAGGTAAACAGATCAGAATCCATTTCAACATACAACTCATAAACATAATCTGATCACATAAAGACAATGTCTTAATCTGATCAAATTTAGAAGACATTTATCATGATCTTTTCAAAAATCATTATCATTATGGACACTAAAATCACATATCATATGCAGAGAACATATGTAGACTATCAATTCTGATCACATTCATAACATATTCAACAAGATCGTTCACATTTACAATATATCAAATCACAATCTCAGACAACAACATTAATCTATCTCACTTTCTGATAGGAAAAAGCAATACCTGGAGAAATATCTCATCCTCTTCCGCAATGGAGAGGGTCCGAGGAGTTTGTCCCGCAGAATCTCCATCCAAAGTGGCAGCCGTCAATTCCTTTTTTTCTTTCATTCAAGGTCATTTGGTTGGTTTCAACAATGTTTCTGGCTTTCTCATCATCGACCAACGTTCCATAGGATTTTCTATGAGCTTTAATAAACACTTCACCAAGAGAGAAAGGACGCCCCAACTCCTCTTCCTACGAGTGCAAAGTGTTAGTAAAAAAACAAAGTCTTAAAACAGAAGGATGTAATTAATTTACCATATCTTCATGGAGCTGAATGTAGGATTTTCGACCGTATACATGCTTCTGTTTGCCAACACCACCTCGATTAGAGTTGCGGGAGAGAAAAGAAGAGTCACTCCTCGACACTTCTTTTGGAATTTTCCAATGAGCAAGCATCAGTGCCCATAAAGTGTCTTTGATCCACAGAAGTTGTTTGTTGTCTCTCTTAACTTGGCTAACAATACCTTTCATTCTCCTTTTGGCAACTTTAAGAAACTCTTTCTTAACCAATGCAGTGATCCCAACATCTCAAGTATACATCCTCTGCACAAACAGAACAATGTAAAAGAAGTTACAATAAGCTGAAACTTAAACATATTATCAAATATTAAACTTATTAGACTGCAATGAGTTTACAAGAAGACCAAATTACCAAAAACTGAGAGCAAGAAATAGAGAAGTTTAAACTTAAGTGAAAAAATTCAGGAAAGGTTACAACCAAAAAAGTTACAGCAACATAACAGAGTTAAAAAACCACAAACTGGTTAAGTGCAATCAGATTCAGTAACACTTAATGGAGTAATAAAAACCTTCAATATGAAAGCTTACTAAACTTGATATTAGTTCAAATAAACCTCAACATAACATAAAGAAACCAAAACATACCGCAAATGTTCTCCAATATCGTTCTTGGATGTCAATAGGTGTGACCTTCCAATTGTAGTAGGGGCCATCAAATTTCCGTCGAAATATTCCAGCGATATCTCGAGCCTGTTTGCCTTTGTCTCGGCGAAACTTAATGACAAGTTAAAAGAAAAGGATCATATGTTGACAAGTATTGAGCTACAGACAAGATTTAATTAATTGTCTGCATTGAAATCATATAGAACAAACAACACACAACAATCCATCATGATAGTTGCTCGGAGACATGGTAAAAAATCACAACATCTAGACATATCACTAGACTATATTTTACATATCACCATTTAAATTATGGAAGATTACGGTATCTTCATAATGAATATCCAGATTGCTTTGCCTAAATCTTCAATACTCAGGTCATTATATCGTCTGATCACTACTTAAGAGCTTACCATAGATTTTTAACACCAAGCACACGAACGTTGCTCAACCAAGGCAGATTCTCACGTCCTGGAAGTGCTAATAGAGCATCGAACAGCTCCTCGTAATTGTCTGCTGCTTCACTGTTGGTACCAGATCCCACCACGAGCCATCAAAGCCTCATGGGCCTAAGAAAGGTAGAGTAAAATCACCCTTATGGCAAGGAGGTTGAATGGTCTAAAGAGGCTCCGCTCGGGGCAGCCCCCGGTTTGGTAGGACCAACAGCTTTAGTAGGAATGTCGGAAAAGATGAGTTGGGCCACACCTCTAAAATCGTGTTCAAAGCCCAACTAGAAGGAAGGCTGGAACACTCAATATCCAATTAAGGCTATTGTGGAAGGCTAAGTCAAAGTTGTTAGGAAGGGGGCTGAAAAGCAGAGTTAGTTCCAACAAGGGGGGAGGAGATATCAGAGTATCAAGGAATGGAGAAAGGAGACCTAGTGAATATTAAAGGCAGAAGGATAGTTAGTGAAGGTCTCTCGCTCGATTCCTCATTCATAGAAGAAAAAAAATTCTTAGTTTCTCTAAAAATTCAATCTTTGTAACATTATTCTCTATTCATCGATCAACGTTATCAAACCACTTGTAAACCCTTAAAATAGTCAATAAAGAAACCTTATTGTTCATCTTTCAATCCAAACATGATTCATTCCAAAGAGCCTTCATCATCCACAAAACTCATATAAATTCTAAGTGTTGGATTTCGTATCCACATTTTGGCGCCGTCTGTGGGGACGAAGCAATCGAATCCCTAACTCTGTGATCTTAAGATGGACTCAAGCAACCAAGGTTTCGTGCAACTTGAATCCTCATTAATCAATCCGAGCTCAAGCTCACCGAACCGTGGAGGCTCTGATCCCCCTGTTGCAGAGTCTCACCGATCTAACCTCTAAGAAGGACCCCAGTCCTCCGCAGAAACCCTAGTAGATCCTCCGAGCAATAGAACAGCCTCTCACGGTCTTCCTAGTGACTAGAATCCGAGACCTCACACCCTCAGAGACTCCCAACAGCAGGCTTCTGCCGGATCCCAACACTCGGCATCAGCTTCAGCTCAGATGTTGAACCAACTCTCCGAGATCTGCCAGATGATGCTACAGTTAATGCACAGAACCCAAGAGAACGAATGCCTGGTCCAACAGTTGGCCTCCCGGCAACAGCAAATCGTAGAGACAACAAGATCTCAGGCTCCAACATCACAACCTTTGCAACGACGGGAATCTGGGGTAACCTTCAGGGATCTCACCACTGACCCGTCCTTTCCTCGTGTTCGTTTAGAGTATTCCCTCGAGAACTCGATACCTGATAGGTAGGGACCTCCTTTCCAGACACCTATCACGGGAGCGGCCCCCGTATTTTACCTGCCAGCTATCGTAGCAATGGGGAAAAACGACACAAGCACGAGCTCGGGACCTCGTCAGATCCCAAACCAGGTGCCTTGGAAAATCATCCATTTACCTCCTCCGCCACCTATCTTCGGTTCCGGAAGAGACACCTCGATACCGTCTATAAGTAAGACCGCAACATCGATCCACCAGGTCCAAAACACCTCTCTCGATCGAGAAACTCAAGGATGACTGGAGGCTATGGCTGCGACCAACCCAAATTTCTCATTTACACACCCTCAGCTCGGGGACCCAGGGACCAGAGAGATACCAAACTCTCTCGCTACCTGGAGCCGCGAACAGACTTGGTTCCCTCAGGAACCAGTCAACCCGATACCTGCCAATGACCCAGTCGTTCACCCTCTGGAGGGACCCGATGCAATTCGAAGGTATATGGAGAAAACGCAAGCAACTCTCCAGAGACTCAATGCTTGGGTTCATAGGGTTATCAGCTCAGCTCCCGAAATCGAGAGCATACTTGAGAAAACCAGAGGGACCCCATTCACTAACAGAATCACGAATTCTTATATCAGAAATACCAGAAAACTGTGTATCCTCGAATACGACGGAACCTCTAATCCAAAAGCTCATCTGAGAGCCTTCAGATTGGCAATCGTCAAAGCTCACTTCACTCGGGATGAGTGCGAGGTAGGCTACTGCCGGACCTTCGTCGAAAACCTAATTGGAACAGCTCCCGAATGGTTTTCGGGGCTCGAACCCAATTCAATAGATAGCTTCGATCATCTATCAAAGGCTTTTATAAAGCAGTATTCGACCCATATCGTGAAACAGGCTTCTGTAGTCGACCTATAGAAGATTAGGCAACGATTAAATGATTCGCTCTGAGCTTACAACGACAAATTTTGGGCAATCAGAACCAAACTCTCGAACCCTAACGATCAGGTAGCTATAGAAGCTCTCCGGAAAGGTCTCTGGTACCTATCCGAGTTCAGGTCAGAGCTAACTATTAACCCTCCACCGACCATCGATGATGCTTTACATAGAGCATCTCGATTCATCACTTTGGAGGAGGAAACCGCTGCCATGGATAAAGTCCATAAAAAGTCGCAGAATCCCCCGAAGAATGATCATCAAGATGGAAGGAGCCCACCAAGAAAAGGTAACCCTCGAAATAACCAAATCCAAAGGGAGCACTCTTATGCTGTTGAGGAAGTGCAACAAGAGAAACTTGTTGCCATGACAAGCAAGGCCCCTTGGACCAAGGCCTACAATGAGAACAAGTTTTGCTCTTATCACAATCGAAAGGGCCATTCCACCGAGGAATGCTGGGACCTCCAACGCCAACTGGCTACCAAATTCGCAGTCGGAAAAATAAAAGATGTAGACCTCAGGAAGCCGCCACCACCTTTCCAGAAGAAGGGTCCCAGGAACACGTCCCCAAAGCGAAACAGATCGCCTGAGAAAGAAACCGATTCGCCGCCACCGGCACCTAAGAAGAGGATCGACATGATCTTAGGGAAGTTCCCCCAAAGGAGGAGCCTCCGGATTGAGGCACCCAAACCTGTTCCTGAAGGAACGATAGCTACCTTGCTAAGCAAGCCTCTAGGTCAACTTCACCCAGAATCAAGGATCGACGATATCCTCGGAGGATCCAAAATCTGTCGAGACTCCGTGAACGCAATAAAAGGGCACCTGCGAAAGGCCGAGTCTAGCTCCAAGACGAAGCCTTCCTCTCAAGAACCTAACACCAAGATATCCTTTTGGGAAAGCGAGACCCTCGATCTCGACAAGCCCCATGATGATGCACTAGTCCTCACACTCAATGTAGCTGGATACGAAGTACCCAAGCTAATGATCGACACCGGGAGCTTCGTCGACCTGATCTTCTATAGCGCCTTAAAAGGGATGCAGATAGACGATTACGAGATTACAGGACAAAAGGCAAATCTTGTCGGTTTCTCTGGTGAGACCGCTATCTCGCTAGGAACAATCAAACTCCCAGTCATGGCTTGCGGAGTTATGAAAATGATCAACTTCGTGGTCATAGACCGACCGGCTCCATTCCACGCAATCCTAGGAAGGCCTTGGATTCACAAAATGAGGGTGGTAGCCTCCACGTACCACCAATGCGTAAAGTTCCCAGCACCCGACGGGATAGCTACAATCCACGATAGCCAGAAAGTGTCTAGGATATGCGATCTAGAAGGCTTCCAAATCGTTAAGGAATCTACCTTATAGCAATTACAGATCCAGGAGGAGAAGGAAATGTAGCAAAATATCTGGGGTCCACCAAGGAACCTCACCGAACAAGCCTGCATCGACGACTCTCATCTTGAACGATGTGTGAACATCGATTATGAGCTATCACTAGACATAAAAAGGAAGCTCGTTCAGTTCCTTAGAAGCAACATCGGAACCTTCACATGGTCTACCGATGACATGAAAGGGATCAACCCGAGCATGACCACTCACAAGCTGAAATTTGATCCCTTTAAACCGATCAAACAAAAGTGGCGAAAGCTAGGCCTTGAGAAAGCTCAAGAAATTAATGACGAAGTCGATAGACTAACGAAAGCTGGTTCAATTTGGGAGGTTCAATACCCCGATTGGCTCGCCAATCCAGTCGTAGTTAAAAAGAAGAATGGGAAATAGAGAATATGTATCGACTTCACCGATCTCAACAAAGCCTGTCCAAAGGGCAACTTCATGTTGCCTCATATCGACCGACTAGTGGAGGCTACAGCTGATCATCAACTGCTATCTTTCATAGATGCATTCTCGAGATACAATCAAATAATGATGGATCCCGAAGACCAAGAAATGACCGCTTTTATAACAGAATGAGGGACTTACTGTTATAAAGTAATGCCTTTTGGTCTAAAGAATGCGGGAGCAACCTACCAAAAGCTTGTCAACAAGATGTTTGCCAAACAGCTCGGAAAAACCATGGAGGTTTACATCGACGATCTGTTGGTCAAATTATCGATCGCAGAGGAGCACGTGTCCCATATCAAGGAATCCTTTGATATCTTAAACAAATATGATATGAAGCTAAACCCCGCCAAGTGCACTTTCGAGGTACTGTCAGGAGAATTCCTTGGTTATCTGGTAACAGAACGAGGTATTGAGGCAAATCCAAAACAAGTAGCTACTTTCCTCGAGATGTCATCACCTAAAACTACTCGTGAGGTACAACGGTTGACTGGACGAATCGTCGCATTAAATCGATTAATCTCTAGGTCTACCGACAAATGCCTTCCATTCTACAAGCTTCTTAAAAATAACAAGAAGTTTATGTGGGATGAGAAATGCGAAGAAGCATTCAGGCAGCCGAAGGCTTACCTTTTGGAACCTCCCATACTCTCAAAACCAGTGGTAGGAGAAACATTAAATTTGTATGTCTCAGTATCGCCTGCCGCAGTCAGCGGCGTACTAATACGAGAGGAACAAAACGAGCAGAAACCTGTCTATTATACCAGCAAAAGTCTAGTAGACGCAGAAACCAGGTATCTTGCAATGGAAAAACTAGCCCTAGCTGTCGTAACCGCGACCAGAAAGCTCCGACCCTATTTCCAATCGCACTCCATCGTCGTAATGACTTCACAACCATTACGCTCAGTCTTACAAGGTCCCAACCAGTCCGGACGCTTGGCCAAGTGGGCAATTGAGCTCAGTGAATATGACATAGAGTATAGACCTCTAACCGCAGCCAAAGCTCAGGTTCTCGCAGACTTTGTTATCGAATTAACTGTTTGGGTCAAAAACGGTCACGACGAAATCGATGCCTAAAAAGGACTGAAACGTTGTTTCTTCCTACGGAAACAAGAATCGCAAGGATATCCTCAAGCTTCGAGAGTCTTATCATCCTGGCCATCTCTTCCCGACCAAGTTTCAAGGCCGCGAGTTTAATCAATTGTGACCGATCTCACACTAAGTCTATCCAACCGCAAACAACTAAGGCACCCGAATGCTAAAGTTAACGTCCATGATCTACGGATAGCTCTCGGAAGACCTCCCGATATGAAATTCGGAACGATACGAAACCTTCATGATCATCGGAAAACCGCATCGTTTTGGAGATATGTCTAAATGCCGATTGACACCAAACCTACGAACGAATCTTGGAACCGATTAACAACTGAACTAGAAGCCGATCTAGACATCGATTGGCGCCAAGATGGACCGATCGCGTTCTTTCCTCTACGCTACGTCAAAAATCATACGAAAAACTGCCTAGGCGGTAAAAATATCATTCCGAGCATAAACACAAGCTTTCTGAATAAACATAAGTAACTTGGCTAATATCGAAATTGCCAGATACTCAAAAGCTCGGCATCTGGGTCACCTCTTCGTCGTTTCGCTGCACGGGGCTCGCAACTTCCTCCGAGCCCGGAGAAATAGGAATCGGAGCCAAGTAGCTCCGAACTCTCTCCTCAATCAGAGGGATCGAAGGCCCGACGTCGGTGCGCCTCCTCATGCAGCTCTCGTTCTTCTCAATCTCGGCTTCATAGGAAAAACCTGGTTGCGAGGAGTAATACAGAGCGCCCAACATGCCATGACACTGGCGGTACTTTCCTCGCTTGCGTGCACGGCGGATCTGCGAGGCCCGATCGTCCTCGCGACGACGGATCCCCTCAACCTCAGTTCTAAGGCGGGAATTTTAATCTTCGAGCTTTGTCACTCTAAATTTGGTCGTCCTAACCTCAATATCACTCGCCTTAAGAGCCTTGTCCATTGTGTGGAGTCCCTAACGCCAAAAAAGAGAAACAACTCGAGAACATTAGGATAACACCATACAAACCGACGAAAATTAACCGTACGGTCGTTGACTCACCGCCATATACTCTAGCGAGGCTTCAGCATACGCCGCTTAGTTCAAGTAACCTAAATCCTCTGCAGACTGATCATCCGGAGATTTGATATTGGCGAGAAACTCCCTTATGTCAACCGCTCCCCCCTAAGGATGACATTTGACTCACGTTGTCACTAAAAAGACTATCAGGCCAATCATTATCGAACGGCTCTCCTCCTCCACTAGCGGTGCTCCTCTCGTTAGATGTTTGCGAATTCCTCGGGGATCTCCTCTGTCGCGTCACGGGAGGTAGTTCGTATGGGACGAAATCATCCATATTTAGCCCCGCCTCTTCTTCGACAACCGTTTCGGGATTAGCTCGA
>OVAN01001840.1:0-37553 GCA_900406275.1 Anastatica hierochuntica | reverse complement strand
TATATATATATATATGAGAATTCAGTTCGTGACGTGGTGCTTTCAGAGAAGTCGAGAGCTCAAAAGTGCATAAACGTCGCAATGTTAAAGATTTGCTATTTCTGGGTCTTTTCTTGTTTGTGTAGCATTTCCGTGGCGATGTCTTATTCGTCGAGAGTATTTTTTTTTAATTTGAAAGGAATATTTTACAAAACTTTTTTGCTGATTTTATTCCCAAAAAAAGATGGGGGCCACGGAAAAAAAAAGAAAGGACATCTTAAACCCTAATTCACCTCCTATACATTCTTTGATATCCACATGCTTCGTTATCATCTGTTTTTCCTAACGGATTGTTCATCTTCTTCCTTTTCATGCTTTTTATTTTATTTCTTTTAATGCTTTCTGATAGTCGTGCATGTTATGGTTTGGCTTAAAACTATGTACGTTTGTTGTTTATGGGCTTTCAATGTTTAACAAAATTTTTTGGTTATATTGTATTTCGTACTAAATCATCATCGTTGTGTCTAAAGACAGGTATAGTTTGTTCTCTCCAGCCCCCATTTGTACCATGTTTCAGTTAAATTTGTGTGGGATCCTTCAATCGCGGTTTGGCTAGTACATCCTTGAGCATCTAATGAACATTCATCACTCGATAGTGCACTGAGTGTTAGCGGTTAGATTTTGGTTTGGCATTTTTTAGAGGGATACATTTATGTTTAACTCATTTGTTAGATTTACTTCCACTTTTATTTTGTGTCAGTCCCCTACCGCGGTTTATACAATTGTAATCGACGGATAGTTCGGTTCTCTTTTCCGTATTTGGTGATGGGAGTCACGTCAAGTTGGTATGATTTTTTCTATTCTTTTAATGTGCATTCGTCGTGCTCTTTAAAAACTTATTTCCCTGTGTGATTTCAGGATATTTGGATTATGATTGTGAAGGCTATGATTCAGATAAATCTACTGGTGATGCGGTTGTTGACTGCTCAGCTACCGAGTCCCGTGCAGGTGGTCGTGAGGGTGCAGTATGCGTTGTTGGCCATGTTTTTAAAACATAGATTTTTTGTGGTGGTGTCCAATCGATATATGTTGGTCGTCGCAAAGAACAACCTTACGATCGCATTCACTTGAAGTCTGTTATTTTTTTCTTCATTTTTTATGGTTTGGTTTTTTTACTTGGTATATGATTTATTGTTCTTTTATATTACTATCAAGTGTAGGTTGTATCTGGCCATACATAATTCAACAAGTCATATAGAGAGGGAGAGAATGTTATTCATGGATATTTCGAGTTATTGTTTAGTGTTGATCCAAATCCATTATATATTTTTTTGGTTAAAGGATCCAAATCTGTTGTTCATGCTAATTTATGTTATTTTTGGTGAGGATGAATATATTACTTACTATATATTTTCCAAAAATATGGTGCCAATAGAGAAAATATTATTCATGGATCTTTCAGAATATTATTTCTATATTATATAGTTTTGTTATAAATTTTATGATGTAATATTTTGTAAAGACAAAATTTAAGCTAACATACTGAAGCTCATCGGCAGATATTCTTTTGTGTTGGGCTCATTCGTGGTAATATTTTGTATCCATTTGGTGTAGGTTGTACTCTTGATTGGTTTCAGCATGGGTGGGCCCAAGTAGGCTTCTGTTTTGTGCTCAGGTTATCGTGGTTGATAATTTTCTTATTAACTCTTTGAGACATCATTTTTATGCATCTACTAGAATGCATATATCTCCATCTACCTTTTATCTTTGTTGTATCTCTTCATTTACTTTTGGTTTTACAAGTTTGTCTTCCTCCAAAATTGTCAAAGAAAATTTTGTTTCTTTCATACTCAAAAATTGAGATTTTTTGCAAATTTTTTTGTTAACTTTTATCTTCTACATACAAGGCTCTCTCGATGACTTGGTTTCAAATTCTTCTTCTTTTTTTTTGCATGATGAATTAAGGTGCAACATTGACCTCGACACTTTTGGGTGAGTGATTCCTTTGATTTCTTTGCTCTCTCTTCCCTTCCATGCTGATATTTATTAGGTTTTTTATCTCATATCTTTTCTTGTCTACAAATTTGTGTAATGAATTATCAGTGTGAAATTCTTCCTGAAAATCATGGTGTGTAATTTTTTATATTTTCCCCTTTAATACGGAGACTAGGTTTGCAAAAACTTCGTGTTCGTTTTATATGTGAAGTGAACGACATTGGCTCTGATTTGGCTGATTGTAGTGAGGGAAACTATATTCTTCTCAATAGTGATGATGATGATGAGTAGCACTTGGCACATGACTGAAGCGGAGGTTGATAATGTTGATGTCGAGAGAGATTTTTCAGCGGGTGAATAGAGGTCTAATTGTGTGGAGACAGTGGTAGCACCAATAATAGAAGCAGTGATAGTGATGGGGATGGTGATAAGAAAGATGGTCAAAAAATTACTGCGTCTGCAAGGAACTTCTTTGAAAGAAATCACTGATATGTCTATATCACGAGGAGTTCTTAATAAAAAAGTGTGAAGCTGTTGTTGATGGATGATTTCAGATTTGACCACCACAAACAGAGGTCTAAATACGAACATATGTTCTAGAAGTTGACCACGGAACAAGACTCTATGTATAGAGAAATTTTTGATGTAGCGGTCAATGACAATGGTGGAGTATTTTTCGTTTATAGTTTTGGTGGTACCAGAAAGACATACTTATAAAACATTCTCTCGGCGTCTTTGTAATATAGGGGACTTAGCGTGTGAAATTCATTTTCTAGTGGGATTGCTTCTTTATTATTACCCGGAGGTCGTACAGCTCACTCTAGGTTTGGATAACTATTAATCCAAACGAATCAACTACATGTTCTTTCGCCTCAATGTCATATCAAGCGGAAGTATTACGTCGATTGAAGCTCATAATCTGACATGAGACTCCAATGATAAGTAAGTATTGTTTCGAGAATTTGGATAGGAGTATGTGTGATATCATTAAGTGTAGTCGAGTAACCCTTTTGGTGAAAAGGCTGTCGTGTTTGGTGGTGATTTCCGACAAATTCTTCATGTGGTTAATGGTGGTGATCAATATAAGATTATTCTTTTTACTATTAATTCGTTCTACCTATGGCGTAGCTGAAGTTTTTAAGGCTTACTAAAAATATATGGTGACACGCTGGCATAGGTTATCACTCATTAATGAGCTTCGTTTCTCGAACTAGATTTGTGATGTAACAGACGGTGAAATGCATGAAAACGGGTAAAGTGAAGTGGATATAGAAATAACAGATAATATGTTGATTACTGAATATGAAAATCCCATTAAAACAAGAGAAACTTGGTGAATGGGTAGTTTTTGAGTTTGTAGTTGCAAAAGTGGGTAACTTCAATTTTTAATTAGAAAAGTAGGTAAGAGAAAGTTTTATTTGTCCATCCCACCCTTCCTGTGAATCGTAATACGGAATTGCCATTACAGTTATTGATATTGTTTTTTAAAATTATACCCAGCTCAATACGTGACTTTTCGTATAATTCTATACATCTACGGTTTATGTATCTATACATCTGTCATGTGTATACGTTTTTCATAAAAGGAAAAACCATAGTTCTCGAAAAAAAGAAGAAAACCAGAGGTGCCCTCAAATCGAGCGATTTCCCATTACAATTCGAAGCAGTGAACGTCGAGAGCACTTGGAGATTGGATAATGGAGGAGATGGGTAGCCGCAGTGGTCATGATGGAGCACCCACCGACAGAGGAGAAGGTAACCATTTTATTCTACTTAAGTCGGAATTGATTTGGGTTTAGATCTCTGGGTTTGTTTCCCAAAATCTCTGTCTATAGATTTGTACAACTGTGAAAGTGGTTACTGCATGTTACAATTCAATTCAACTTACATATTTTGGCTAATTTCTTGTTAAAATTGCAGGAATGACGACATCCACCTAAGGGCACTCCGCTAAGCTTCCAGAGAGGCTTTTCCGTCGCATATGCTATCTTGCACGCCCTCGTTTGAACATATATTCGAAGGCCATTGTCATTGGGTCTATTGTAGAGGCTTTGAAGGGCCACAATGAACTCAGAACCGTGCTTGGTTCTCAGTTTGATAAATTGTTCCGACTGCCGATTTCGTGTTGCAATAACTCTGCGAAGCTGATACACGGTCTGCTCTATCGACAACTTGTCACGAAGAAGTACGAGATGTGGACTCTATTCGGGTCTCATCCGCTACGATTCTCTCTTTGTGAATTTGGTGCAATAACCGGGTTAGAATGTGGTCTGATACCTCCGACACCCACAAAATTCGGCTCTAACTCACCATCCACGATGTGGAATGACCTATTTGGTTCTGCAGAAGATGTAACCGTTGAACAAGTTCTTGGAATGCTTAAGGATCGTGATTTGCAAAAGTGGAAGAGGTTGCCTCTTGTGCTTATTGGGATTTTTGACGGTGTTCTGATGTGCCACAAAAAGTTGAAAGTCACTGCAAAATATGTTTAGATGCAAGTTGATATCGCCTTCTTCCTTGAGTATCCATGGGGAATGGAAAGTTTTATAAAAAACACTCTCTCGTTTTGGTCATCCACCGATCTCTGCAGATGTGCAAAATCCATCGGTTGAGTTGCACAACAGGCTCAAACAGCAAACAAGCGCCTGTTATGGTTCCCTCTAGCCCTCCAATTAATGGCTTTCGAGTGCATCCCTCTACTGCTTGAAAAGGTTCCAGGAGCAGAGAAAACAACCTCCTTTCCAGAGGATCCCAAAGCCTGAAAATCTGCCGGTGGAAACTTGCTTCTTCAGGAGATAGTAGAAGTTGAGGTGAGGTAACTTCTGATGCATCCTATTTTTAACTTGTTTCTGCTAAATTTTGTACACCATACATTTTTAGAATGTGCTCATATCGAGAACTAAGCATTTGTGTGATTTGGTTATTTTAATCAGTTGGTTGTGCACTTCAATGTGTCTTTGGAGGGTGAGCACTTAGAAGACGAGGAAGTGTCCTATATTTTGGGACTGATCCGGCAGGGGCACAAACTTGTACAGGTTATTTTGCAGGCGGAGATGGAGCAATTGGTAAACAAACAACGAATGAGGCTATGCCACCCCCGCAACCAAAGCCCTCAGATAGAGGAAGAAGACCATGTCGTAAGCTCACATCCGACAAGTCTGTTTCTATGACTGCTTCTACACACCACTCAGACCACTTCATCAGAAGGGTGCCCGATCCACCTCATCGACACCTGCTCCAACTAGACATCCACCTAGGCCTCCAAGTAAGGCTAGTGTACACGATTCCGAAATAGATAAATTGAAGGAGTGGATGCCTCACTTGCTGTCCACCCTGAAGGATGATCTGATGGCTGATATTAATGACGTAATATAGAAGGATCAATATGGACACCAACAAGGCCACAAATGCAAGGAAAGGGAGAATGATGAAGCAACTCCTGCTGCTTCTGATGATGATCATCCAGAAACAAGGAAGGACAAGGGGGTTGTCGGGTCTATTGGTAAGCAGGAAAAGAAAAAAAGAAAATGTTAAAATCTGAAGACGACGATGATGAGATTATGGGGGATGATGATTTCTGCCTAGCATCTGCAGAAAGAGGAAGGGCTTGGGGAGACATGGGTAAAGATAAAGAGGTAATTTTACATGTGAGAGTTTGTGTACACCTGGGATATGATTGGTCTACTTACATTTAAATTGAACGATATATTTTTTAGGCCGCAGAGTATAAAGACAATGAGGAGGACATGCCAAATGATGGTTTGAAGCCAGCATCTGTTGAAAGAGGAGGGACATCGAGAAGCATGGTTAAAGACAAAGAGGTAATATCACATGTTAGATTTTGTGTGCAGTTGGTGTATAAATGGTGTACACCTTTATATTTGGTGTACACATGGTGTACGCACATCTAAAAGAGAATTGGGTTGATGATGTGGTAGGGGAAAGAAGATGTTAATGGTGAACAAGAGAGAATTGGATCAAAAAGCGAAAAGAACACAAGAAAAGAGGTATCGATTTGTGTAATGTGTCATGTACAAGAAGTGTACGGTCGTTCATAGTATCGTTTGTATGTTAATGCTTACACCGCAAAGGTGTACACCTATTTGATGAGGTGTGGTGAATTTTCTTAGGTCAGGGCAGATGATGGACCAGTCAGAAAAGATGTTTTTGGGTCAGGCAAGCGAAGAACTACTGATGAAGAGGTAATATTGATATGTATACCTTGGTTTTTTATACAGTAGGCACCCTTCTTCATGTATACTCCTTCTGCTGTACACATATTTTACTCTATGTTGTGCTCATGTTAGGACAACTGGTATGATGCATCTGATAGTCAAGAAGTTAGTGGTTCAGACGTTCAAAGGACAACAGAAAATAATAATATATAGAGTTTGCTGTGAAGCATAGGTGTACGGTTGTGAAATTCCCAGTGTACACGAGAAGTGTACGCCTACTTAATAGTTTTTTTCACTTAGGCCGAAGAGGATGATGGGGATGAAGTAGAGGTGACAAAAAACATGGAATTGGTTGTTTATCCTCGGCCACTCTCATTCATCATTCCGAATGCTGAGCTTTTGTACTATTCCCGCGACTGAAATTTAAATAAAAAGTGTAAATGTTGCTAAATTCCTCTTTTATGTAGAGAGAAGCGGGGACTGACTTCAATAATTATGAGACACCGGTCTCGAAGACCAAAAAACGAGGTGCGAAGCGCATACCAAAAAGGTCTGAAAAACTAGGCGGTGCGTTCATCCCAGACAAATGGATGAAGGAGTTGTTCAAAAGTAACAAGAAAGCAGCGTACAAGCCGGTGGATAAGATTGACAAAGAAGAATTCAGGATATTTGCCACTATCCTACAGCACTCGGTGCCGCAGTGAGTATTCATACAAAGTTAATGTATTTCAGCATATTTGTGACCGACAATATATATTTAGAAATGGGTAATTCACATTGTTTTCAAACACAGGTCTTTCACGCTCGTCACCGGCCATTAAGTAGACAATACGTTCTTTTTGATGATTGCCAAAAAACAACAGTGGGTGACTACTGAGGTATTACATGCTTTTCGTGTACACCATTGTAAATTTCTCTTATATCCGTGTACACCATTTTTATTTGCTTCCATAAAGTGTATGTCATCTTGTGCTTCCACTTTAACACCTTCTCTTATTCGCATTCACTTTAATACATGCAAGTAATCATGTCAATGATACGGAGGCGGCGACAACATTTTATTCTATTTGAAAGGGCAACAATTGTGGACACCTCCTTTATTACTCTTATTGCATCAAGATCCGTGTCATTCAAAGTGTGCACTGGCAAGTCCTGTTTTGATTGAGATAACAATGTGAAGACCTTCGTCAGGGGAAGAGCAAAATCAGAAACTAGAGAACAGAATTTTTCAAGAATGTGGACATGGTGTACATACAGATGAATTGGAAAGAGAAGCACTGGATTGGACTAGTTATTAATTTGCGTCTACAGGAGGTTGAGATATTAGACTCCTACATTGCGCACACCGATGATTCAGAGGTTGAGCTGATCATGGAGTCATTTCTTGAGGCGTTACCTTGGGTGTTGAAGAGGTACTTGCTACTGGGAGTGGCTGAATCTTTGTCAACGACGCTGTTCACCTGGAAGATGCCATAAGGGCTTTACCAAAATTGGAGAAGCGGGGATTGCGGACCTTGTGCTGCCAAGTTTTTTAGAGATGCATGCTTCTGGTGAAGGTGTACACGAAATAGGATTGCTCACCGACAAAGATGTGGATGACTTCCGGAAGAAATACGCAGTGGATTGCTATGTTGAATTTTTTGGTAATGTGAAGGTTGTTAACAATTGATTTTTGTTTCTGTTGTATAAGTATGAGAACAATGAAAGTGTTGGACAATTTATTTTTATAATTAACTAGTTTCGAAATGAACAAACTATGACCATGGTGTACGTAGGAAATGCAAATAGATCATGAAAAACTTATCAAAATAAAGAGAAATAAACATGTCTAAAAATTACATAAGTCGTTAATTAAGTAGATAATGCTTACACACCATGAAAGAAAAGTGTGACTTCCCAATCCCAAAAACAAATGTTACAAGTAAAATACGTATCAACGTCACTGGCTTGAACAAATGGGTTTGAAGGGTAATTATTTGACAAGAACGTCTTAGTAGCATCGTCGCATATGCAGTTGTCGCGAATGTATCTTCTTTGGATTTGTTTCATCTTCGGTGTATCGCACCACATAATCTTATCTCTAACGAATTTCCTGATTGATTTCACCTCCTTAATCGTACTTAACATCGAAGGTTTGATCAAAGAAGACAAAATTTTAAAGCCTTCAAGTTTTGTTTTGCGCCAACCCCCAGCGCAGATCAAGATCATTTCATAGACATACTTTCCCTCTTTATTTCCGCTCTTCGCAGCTTTAGCCAAATATTCAATCCCCTTGTATCCTTGTTCTTTCAGATGTAGATGGAAGTAATAAATAAGTCCATGACCGTATAAAGCCTCTGGATTTCCATGCTCTAGACATTTCTTGAAAAATCGTGAAAAAAAATCACGGTTGTGATCAAGCCATGGGATAAGAGGGATCTCGTGGAGAGTGATTGTTTGGAAAACATACGACTCGTTGGAAAGTTTTCGAAATAATTTCGAAACAAGTTGAAGATTGTGAATGTCATGTAAAGAACAAGATGCAACACATGAAAAGATCTCCATAAGAAGGTCTTTTGCAGATGGGCAAGAGATGTCATGTATTGAGAATGAAAGTAATTGTTGTTTCGATTGGAGAAATGTTTATTTATAGAAGAAAGAGCGGTTAAGACGCATGTATGAAGACATGCCATATTCTTTTATGACGCATGAAAAAGAAGAGGCATGATAATTGGATGGTTTAATGTTTCATGACTCTTCGTTTAATACCATTTGCATGAACACAAATATTTCTCTATAAATATATGCATTGCTTTAGGTTTTTATTTGTTTATTATAAGATCCAATCGTAATACTTTGCTAATATATCTCTTTTTGTTTCAATTTTTTTTTGATTTTTTTACAAAAGGTAAGAATGAATAACATAGACAAAGACCTACATGGATACAATAGTTCAAGCGAAGAGTTCGACTCGAACGACAGAGTACACGATTACGATAGTGATGAACGGTCCAGCGATCAAAGTGTAAAGCACGAGAAAGGTGATCATGAAGATATGTTTAGTGATTGTGAAAATGAAGACAAAGAAGAAGAAGGTGGTGATGAAGATGATTATGATGATGGTGTCGATGATGATGACGACAACGACGATGATAGTGGTGATGACCCTCCGAATCCCAAAGCAGATTCCGGTGAAGGACCACCAAAAAGAAAGTGAAAAACCAATGAATCATCTAAAAATAAGATTATTTAAATTGAATGTAATTTTTATTTTAAAAAGTAAATAGTATATGTTTATTTTGTGCTAAATATGAATATCAATATATATAAGTAGAACTAAAATTATTATATTCTTTATTAAATATTGTTCACTACATGAATTTATGACGCATATTTGAAGAGGTATCATATATCTTTATGATGAATGAAAAAGAAGATGCACGATTATTCGGTTCATTGTATTAACATCGGTTTCCAAAGTTATATGTGGGTGTTATATTACGCCTATATCTCATTGCAAATTATTTGTAATAATGAATGCGAAATTAATGAATAGTAATGATAAATGTGAAATTAATGAATAATAAATTATGACAACGCAAGGGCGGTGGGAAGTAATTATAGTTAATAGTTAGTTGTTCATAATAATTTGGTATTATATAACATTATATAAAATCTTTTGTTTAAAATTTTAAAATTTAAATGTTATATATGTTGGAAATCGTTCAACAGTAAATGGCGAGTAAATGAAAGATCAGTGAGCTTTGAGAGGACAAGGGGGTGGTAAGTATTTGTGGTAAATCGTGACTGTTGATTATTTACTACGTGTAAATACGACAATGCATGGCATTAAACTCAAATTTTTGACCACCAATAAACGTCACTTAACCTCACCATTCAAGTAATTTATCATGTATTTATAGACACATATCATTCTATCAACTAAGTATTTTATCAAACATAATAAGATTATAAAATAAGATATGGAAACAACGCCCGATTTACCTAACGATGTGTCTCATAAAATTATAACTATTGTGAGTGAGGAATCTGCTGCAAATCGCCAACCATTTGTCGTGGCGGGTAATCGGATTTGTAACGATGGGATCTCCACTCATTCGGAATCCGAATAGTGGATCTTCTTCGAGAAATGTTTGGATGCTCGGAACACAAGCGTTGTGTACTACGAATCTCTACATCTTGCAATTCACGGTTTCGACTTACCTGGAACCGCTAATCTCTTAGAAGTAACACACCGTTCAACGAGGGCTTCATTCTTGCATTAGGTATCTTTCATTGTTGCCTTGGCAATCTTTCTGCAGCAAGTGAATGTTTCAACATGTACGCTGAATATCACACCCCATTAAACTCATAATAGATAGCCCGTGCTTGTGTCTGTTTGATATGGGAATTGGATTGGTTCCCATCATATGGTTTGTCAACATACTGGAGGTCCTTCAGGTTCTCATACTATAGTATGGGTCAATGGCCTGAATGTGGGTACGACTGCATTATCTACGACAACGAAAATTGTAACGAATGTGTGCTTTATCGAACCGCACGCAACGTGTGTCATTGCTTTGATTAGTTCTTTTAGCATGTATTTTGAAAACTATTTAAATGTCATGGTTACTGGTTTATTGATCATTATATTTGAACTGTCAAACACTTAATATAAAGGTGTACAACTTTAAATAATGGGTATACGTACACCTTGATTTCACTGTACACGTAGGTGAACACCAATAATCATACACCAGGAACATGGTAGGCGGTGTACATGTGTACTGGTTAACTGAATTAATTTAGATAAACTGGAAAACCCAAAGTTAACACGGAGTAAAAAGAGAAATGTTTAACAAAGAACCACATATAGCCATTATACGAGGTGTACAAAAATAACTGTACACCGTACGCCTATACCATGAGGTGTACATGTTGATTGTATATCGTTGATAAAATATTCAAATATTACGTTGACAAAATCAAAGAGTAAGAAAGCGGTCGATGATATCTTCTTCAGATTTTCCCTAACTCATTACGGGGTTCAACTATCGTCTGCTTCAATTGGGCAATTACCTTGTTCTTCTCGAATCCCATCTCTTGCTTCAATAAGTGCTGCCTTTTGCCAACCGGTTGCTTCTCCCTCATCATACCAGCGAAAGAATTTGTAATCACCTCCACGCTAACGAAAAGATCATAATGTAAATTTATGAAGATACAATAAAATTAGAAACCAATATACATGTGACTCGTCTACCTTGTATTTCTCACATCCGTAGAATCGACGCCCGAGATTCTTGCCCGTCCAAACATGACTAATCCTCACTGGCAAACCACAATGACAAACCACAGGGATTTCATTCGCCTACTGCCTGAACCTTCGGCCACTTCCATACTCTTTTTTTCTATCTTACGGAGAATCCCAACATCGATCTCATTTAGACTACAATTGCCCACAACTACTTACTACCCTATAGTCAAAATTAATTGCTCCTTCATTTAACTTTCACCCTCCTTGTTAACAACTACTCTCTGGTCAACAAGTTAATGTCATTAAATTTCACCTCCACAAGTTAAGGTGTACAGTGGGCATGCAACATAGTAGCATTTACGTTAACCGTTGGCTGATAAAATTTAAGCGAAATACAAGGAAAGACAAGATTTACTGAATAACATATGAAAATCATACATATGTTAAAGTTAGCATGAAAGAAATATTATATAAATCGATAGAGGTTCTTAAAGCATCCTGCAAATATGACGTACAAACCAATAAAGCTTGCAGGTTCATCCTCTAGGATCAAAGCAATCAAATCTCTCGCTATGAACGTAGTAAGCACATAATGGTCGCGCTATATGATCGTTGTCTGGAAATGTGAACATTTGATGATACATGTCGTTGTACCATGGATTGAAGCATGATATGAGATAAATTACCTCCTCTCTTTGTTGCGTGAAAACCTCTGATCTCAAACTCGCATGTTGTTCAACATACAATTGAACAATTGCGCTTCCTCTGCTTGCATCCCCAATACAGACGGAGAAGACGGTTAACGCTAATATAAATTCTTCGTGTTGTGGGACATTTTCTTCGAGCATTTGTATCGCTCGATAAAGATCACCACATTTCGTTGCAAGATGCAAACCCTCGAACAAAATTGCTTGTGCATTACCTTCCGCGAGACATTTTTCAAAAAAGGCGCGGTACTTTCCACCCTTAGAGATATGATCCGGGTCATTGACAACTGCATAGAGGTTGCAGTTCTTCAAAACGTTCTCTGCATGAACAAGGTTGTAACCTTCTTTTCCTGCCACTATAAATGGACCAAGGTAAAGAAAATTCTGCTTTGCAAGAAGATAAATGATAACTTGAAAAAACCTCAACATGGATTTGTGGGAGTGCCATTAATTTTAAAAATTGGTTATTACACTTGGAAATGAAGGTTTTGAGACCATTAATAGTAGATGGCGCGATGTTAAGCAATTGACGTTTTGATTTTTATGGTTAGGTGTTATAAATTTTCCCTACCTAAATTTGTATTTTACACATGTACGGATTTATTTGCCAAATGTAATTATTGATATGATAACTACCATTAAATGGGTTGCTTACAGCTCGCTACAAGATATATATCATTACTACAATTTAATGTTTCCTATTGAATGGGGAATATTAAATATGGCAATAAACTCTTATCTAACCATCCGAGTAAATTTCTATATATTTATAACATTTAGTTCCAACATATAGAACAAGATACCTACAAATATTCCCTACCCAAATTTGTACTTCACACATTTACGAATTTACTTGCCAAATGTAACTATTAATATGACAACTAGCATTAAATGGGTTGCTTGCATCTCGCTACAAGATATATATCATTACTACAAGTTATCGTCCCCATTGAAAGGGGAACATTAAATATGGCAATAAACCCTTATCTAACCACCCGAATAAATTTCCATATATTTATAACATTTAGTTCCAACATATAACACAACATACTTTGAACCTTAACCAACCCATTAGAATGTTGTGAACAAAAAAATGTCTTTTCCTCACCTTCCAGACGATATACTTGTAAAGATCATTGAGAAAGTTGGTGAAGATCAATGGTGGTGACTTGGACCTTTTATATTTGCGAGCAAACGGTCTTACGACATCGTGCATAGTAACACAGTTTTGAGGAAGTGCAACTTTTCCACCATTGCTGATGACCAAGTTCATATAAGGGAAGGGGCTAGATTGAGGCTTTTTTTTGAAAAATGCCTTGCAGCAGGACACCTCGTACCTATCTACTACGAAGCTTTGCGCTTTGCAACTCAAAATGTCGACCTCAAAGCGAGTATTTCCCTTATGGAATCAATTGTCCCTCTGGATCCATACAAAACACTAGCGTAAGGTATCTTCTGTTGTTCCTTAGGCGATGTAAGCGGCACAATCCGACCTTTCAAGTTGTACAAATATAATCACTCACCTTTAACCTCCGACAACCTGGTACAGAGGTGTGGGGTGTTCAAACGTGACATAGAACTGTACCGCCCAAACCACAGTGTTCCATATTGGCGGTCCTTCAAATTCTCCAAGGATGAATCAATGTTGTACCCTGAAACCGAATGTGTATTTTGGCATCACGACAAGTTGGATCCATTTTGTAACGACTGTGTCTTGTACCACACCGTGTGTTATGTCTGTCAAATTATATAGTGATCATGCTTTTGATTTTGCTTATTGATACTCTCATAACATGATTCTCTTAAATGCGATAACTTTATGTTGCAATAAATACGGTGTACGCTTTTATATTGTACACCAGTAATCGTACACTAGTGAAGCGTACACCATACGTAAAAAATGACACGTTAGCATTTACAGTTTAAAAGTAACCTCCCACTAACCACAGTAAACATAACGTAGTGGTTGGATGCCATTAACTACTTTTTCACTCTGTATTTATATGGTAAAGACCCACTTAATCCTTCTTCAATTCTATGAACAAATCTCTTAAACCGTCATTCTTCTTCCCCTCGTTCATACTAATTTCTCAGGTTATATCAAACCTTTCCCGTTCCTGATTGAAAGTTATTTATGTTCATATATGTCCCTTGTTCTACGATTTTCTTTTCCATTAAAAGATTAAGTAACAGTTTATTTTTTTTCTTTATTGCAACCAGACGCAACTATGTCGGACAATCGATCTGGGAAACGTAAGCTCGGCACAAGTTCTGCCGATGCCACGATTACTCATTCGCAGTACTGAGCCTTTATTAGAAAGATGAAATAGAACATGATGGCGCCGGACAAGCACACCGAGGCGACCAATGAGTTCCAACTTGTTGCCGCAAAATTTGAGATGTTGGACGACATGCAAGCCCACATCAACAACACTTTTGCGCTCGAAAAATCAAGGCTCGAAGCAGAGCAGTTGGAGGTTTGGGCCAAACTTGATGCCATCAGAGTCCCTCCCATAAATTGGAATGAAATTAGGGAGGACGGTTTGGATGGAGCAAACTAGTGTTCGGCTTCACCACAATATCGCTCTTTCTACAACTCTTTTCTTATCCATGTTTAGCTTGTTAACGTCTTAGGTAATTTTTTCTTCTTATTTTTGATGTTTAAGAAAAACGTATTTGGCATGCCTGTTTTCATCTCTTTTTGTCATGTAAACATCGTATCATGTTTGATATAATGAAATCTTAGTGAATTATGTTTATTGTTTAATAAGGTGTACGCATTTTTATGAAAGGTGTACACATTTTTATAAAGGTGTAGACATTTATCGTGCGCACAATAACATGTACACAATCCGATATTATATCTCTTATATATATGGTTACGTAATCTTACGAATATTATTGTACTAACTTAACCTACGTATTTAATGAAGACAATATTCTCCAGAGCATATGGTAGAGATAATGATTTTTGATATTTATTGTAGACATCTACGATACTAATCATGACATATATTTCTCGAGAAATATCATGGGGAATAATTGTCTACAATCACCGACAATTCAATATGAATTCTTTTTCCAATGCCTCTTCGTTTGTCAAATTCATACGGACAATAAATATGCGGACAAAATCTCTTTTCAAATAAATATGGAGAGAGAATTGGAAGTGCACAACGCATATATAGATATTGGCGAGGTAGTTGTAATAAGAGACCCTTGTAATAATGGTAGTTAATGTTAACCCCATCCCTTTACTTTCCCTTTTAAATTTGCCAACTACCTCACTTTAATGTTTGCTTAAATGGTGAACAATCGAAGAGTTTTCTTTCCCTTATATATATGAAATATCATAAGTTCACTTTTCTTCCAAATTTAACTCTTTTGCAATCTCTCTTTTCAAATAATTTACTCCACAGTTACTTTATCTGGGAAACATGTCAGCTCTACCCATTTTGCCCGATGATATCTTACTAAAAATACTAGCTCTCTTTGCTGACGATTTTCCATCGTATCTACGACCGTTTCTGCTAGTGGGTAAACGATCCTACCAGCTAATCCACATAGAGGAAGTGTTACGTAACTGTTTTTTATTTAGTATTTGGCAATACGGTAGAGATATCCAGGAGTATGGAATTTGGCGGGGTTTTTTTGAGAAATGCATAGCAGCTCGCAATCCACGGGCCGTTTACTATGAAGCTCTGCGCTTCGCAATTGACGGTAGAGACCTTTACAGAGCCATCTGTCTGCTTGAACTTAACGTACCATTTAAGGAAGCACCAACTCTTGCTTTAGGCATCTTTCATTCTTGCGTTGGGAACGTTACAAGGGCAAGCGCTCCATTTAAGATGTACGCACAAAACTTCGCGCCGCTTGACTCATTAGACTGCATCACCTATGTGAGCGGATCAAAATTGAGCTTTCTTGGTTTTACAATTCCGACGAAGGCACGTACGGCTATCTGTTGAACTGACAAGATGCTGAAGTGGTCCAATTTCCACCATGCGTTAATTACCATCACCCTTTGGAGCCCTTTTGCAACATATGCAAGCTACTTCGCACGGCACAAGAAGTGTGTGACCTTCTATAACTGTAAACTTTGGATAATGTGATAAGTTAATGTATTTTCTTTTCGTTTGCTTTTGATTTTTAAGTATAAACTCCTCTTCTCGATGCGCAGTTAGTGTTTTTTACTAAAAGAAGTATGATTGGGCTCATTAATGTGTAACGGTAAAGTCGCTACAAAACCTAACCAAATGTAACTCATACAACTGATATATACACTAACGGTGTTCGTCATACATCGTACACCTCAGTGTACATGAGCTCAAATACTCCAAATTGTTCGGAACTAGTCGTACACCTTAGTGTACGAATGTAAGCGTGTACACCATGGTGTACACAATGGATGTACACTTGATGCCCCATGTGCAGTTAAGGCGTCTTAACTCCAACGGAGAGTTTTCTCCTTTTTAGAGGCCTTCCGGAAGGTCTTTTTGTGAAACCCTAAACCCTGAACTCTAACTGAATAATCGCGGGCTTACTAAAGCCAAAGCAACATACATCTCTTCATTAAAATTAAATTTATGAATCGTCGCGGGCCTACTAAACCCTTACGAACTTTAACATAAGTATTTAATGGACACAAAATCCTCCAGATCATATGGTAGCGATAACGATTTTTACTGTCAACATTTATGATAGTAATCATGATATATGTTCCCCTAGTATTATGGTGGGGATAGTTGTATACATTGAGGAACAGTAAATACGGAGAGAGAATTTAAACTGCACATCTTAATATATATATTTACGGAGACACTGTTAACGTTTCGCATTTCATGAGTTTGACTAACCATGCATTTACTCGCTTGCATGGTATAAGCACATTTAAGTTTCCCGTTTAATTGTCTCAACCACCTTACATTAAAATTTATTTTAATTGTGAAAAAGCGAAGGGGAGTTCTCTTTGTCTTCTTTTCCATATATAAGAACATAAATTGAAACTTTAACCAACATCATAGAACCTTGTGAACCCAAAAAAATGTCTTCTCCTCACATTTTTAGACGAAATACTTGCTAATATCATTGAGAAAGTTGGTGAATAGTAGTGGTAGCGACTTGAATCTTTTATCGTTGCGGGGAAACGGTTTTACGCTATCGTGCATAGTTACACAGTTCTGAGGAGCTACAACTTATCTATAATTGGCTATGACCGGGCTGGTATAAGGGAAGGGGGTCGTTATAGGATTTTTTTTTGAAAAATGCCTTGCAGCGGGGAACTCAGAAGAAATCTACTTAGAAGCTTTGCAACTTGCAACTCAAAATTCCAACGTCTACGCGAGAATGCCCCTTCTAAAATCAATTAATCCCACTCCATCCATACGCAACGCTAGCGCAAGGTATCTTCTGTTTTTGCAGAGACGATGTAAGTAGGGCAACACGGGCTTTCAAGCAGTACCAAGACAATCACGTACCCTTAACCTCCGACATCCTTGTTCAGATGTGTCGGGTGTTGAGAAGTGATATAGACCTATACTGCCCAAGAAACGGTACTTCAAATTCCTCAAGGAGGTATCGATGCCATTCCCCAAACCCGAATGTATATTTTTCCAAATTGAAAGATTTGCTCCATTTTGCAATGATTGTATGTTGTACCACACTGCATGTTATGTATGTGGTGTTTTATAGTTGTTCAATTCCTCGAATAATTTCCAGTTCCCGAACTATTCAGCAATTTCACATTTACAACTACTACACCATTCATTTACTCATAAATAATTTCCAATGACTTATAGATGTAATATAGCACCCACATATAACTTTGGAAACCGATGTTAATCCAATGACTTTGGAAACCGATGTAAAAAATCATAAACCGTAAACTCTAAACCCTAAATGAATCGTCGCGGGCCTACTGAAGCCCAAAGCAACATACATCTCTTCATTAAAACTAAAATATGTCGTGTGCAACTTGACATAATTTACTATTCATTAACTTCGCGATAACATAATTTACTACTCATTAATTTCAAATTTAACTTAGGGTCTTTAGTCAAAAATAAATTTCCAATGTCTTATAGACATAATATAGCACCCACATATAACTTTTGAAATCGATGTTAATACAATGACTTTGGAAACCTTTAATAGAATGACTTTGGAAATCGATGTTAATACAATGACTCGAATAATCATGCCTCTTCATTTTCATGCGTCGTAAATAAATATGAAACCTCTTCATACATGCATCATAAAATCATATTTTGAACAATACTCTCCCCTCTCTTAAACATATTTTCCTCTCTCTTAAACATACTCTGATCCATATTCTCCACAATCTCTCTCTCTCTCTCTCTCTCTCTCTCTCTCTCTCTCTCTCTCTCTCTCTCAGTTTATTGTATTTGTCTCTTCGTTTCACCATGTATGTTCTCTCTAAATTCACGTCGAAGACAAAAAGAGATGTCAACGCCATATTCACCTCCGCTGATCGAGAGAACCTTCCCATTCTATACCATGGTGCAGGTGTCTGTGCTGACTGAACATCAGTGACATGGTTTAAATTTTTATACCATCTATCGTAGGCTATCCCGGAGATCCTACGAGATGACTGGTTCATGAGTGGTCGACTTACCGCTTGATTCTTGAGCATTTTAAGGAACGCTGGTTTTTTATCATAGTTGTAAGCATCATTTATGTTTCTTTATTTGGGTTGAGATAACTCGTATCAACAACCCATAATTTTTTGGTTTTTCTATATACACATGGGATCCAAACCATACTCTAACGGTCTGGACGGAGTTTAATCTGATGGCGAGGACGATATTTCGAGCCCAAATGCGCGAGTTGCACAGGACATGGGTGCGTAGTGGAGAGAAACCATCGTGAATGGTTACTAGAGTGTGGCTTGATTTGGTTGATATGTTCGTTGAATTTGGCCTAGATGACGTTGGATATTGACTGGGAACTTACTTTGGATCCACTACATCCCCAAATGACAAAAAAATCCCTAATTCGCTAGTAAATAACAAACAATTACTGGGTGTACAGAGATAATTTGGAAAATTAATTGCACACTGTCGTTCATTTTCTTCCACTTTCTTTCTTTTACCTTCGTAACTCATTGCTCTCCCCCACAGTCTAGAGTTTGCCAATTTTTTACCTTTACCAAAATCTTTTTCTAATTGTGTCCACATAACTAATATACTATCTTAATTATTTATTTAAAAACTACCCTAAATTACATAAACTTCCCGCCAAATACTGACTGCAAATTGGGTTCGGGTGACCAATTTAATTTCATAGGCCCAAAAGATTTGGCTCATTACCTTATCACGTCCAACAAACATTTTTCAGTTCCCGCCAATTACTTTTCGTGTTTATTTGGACTTTGAATAACCCGCCAATTTTTTTTAAAAAAAATTGAGATGATAAACTCATGTTTTACGATTTACGATTACCCATTACTATGTTTAATACGAAAACTTTCAAACTCATAAAAGTGGTGTATTTTTAGAAAAATTTAATCAATAATTTGAGTATTATTATCACAACTATAGCGGCCAAAATTCTTTTTATTATTCTTCTATTTCATAATAGTAATTCGTAAAGTCTAAATTACCTTCGTATCAAAAGAATGCCTACAAACTTGTATCTAATGTATAATACTCGAATGTGTATGTAATGATTAATACTAAAAAAGGAAGAAATACAATGCAAATACTCGAGTTTAAGTTACAAAATTTGGGTATTTTGAACTTACCCACAAAATTCGAGAAGGGTAAAATAGTCAAAAAAAAGTTTGGAGAGAGAAAAACTACCTAGTTTTCAACTTAAACCTTGAATTTACCCATTTCTATAATTAAAACTTAAAATTTGCCTACTTTTCTAAGTCACCTTCAAAACAATCGTTATGGAGATGTGTGGAAACTCATTTAGCAGAGGATTAGATCCAAAGTTTTTCAAGACCGAGCCATTTTATGTCATAGGAATCTCAATGTCGATGTTATCAACGATTACATGTTGTCACACATGACAAGTATGATCTCTTCTACTTAGGATTATATTAGATACATATTATTATCTCTTATTTCTACTAAATATCATCACTACTGGTGTTAGGTGAGGAAACAACTTACCTAAATTCTGATAGTATCAAAACTTCTGATACCACCGTCAAAGATAGTATACTTTACTCTGATGAATTTTTAAACAGCATCAAATTATCAGATTTGCCAAATTATGTACTAACATTGAAGATTGGTGTTCCTATAATGTTGTAAAGGAAGGTTGATCCTAAAGAAGGCTTATGCAATGGAACAAGATTTCAAGTTACTCAATTGGCTACCCATGTTATCGAAGCTATTATTATTACTGGAGATAATATTGGACAAAAGCTTTTGTTGCATAGGATGTATTTTACCCCTCTTGATAGGAGTTTTCCTTTTAAGATGTGGCGTCGGCAATACCTAGTAGTTATTGCATTCACAATAACTATCAATAAAAGCCAAGATCAATCATTGGAGAAGGTGGGTTTATATCTACCCAAGTCGGTTTTCGCACATCGACAACTTTATGTTGCGTTTTCTAGAGTAAGGTTACGGTCTAGTTTGAAGGTTTTTATCACAGATGAAGACGGAAAACATCAAAGAACAATTAAAAAAATGCTGGGTATAAAAATGTATTACAAAACATAAGATGGTCTTTGCTGATAACGTCATAGCCTTAGATGATGAAATTGATAATTTTATCCTACTTTTTGTGAGTTTAGTGATTAACATCTTAAGTTTTCGCTTCTAATTTTTAAATAGGTTGTTGGGGCTGCACACATATCGAGATGGAAAACGATGTTGATATTATTATTTTTATTTCGCTTAATAGACATGAGTTTTTACTTTGCTTTAGTAGTATAGTTTATTTACTGAATTTAATGCATTATCTAAACTCCAAAGACACAACTCATTGTCATTTATGTAAAATTTTAAAACAAAGAGAATGTCGACCGCAAGATGCAAAAAATAAAACTCGACAAAGACAGAGCTAACGATAAACAATATTGGTTCAAATCCTAAAATATGATGTTCATACCAAATCATTCTCATGCATAGCACAGACCAACAACTAGTATCCTTTGATTTGCTTCTTTGTCCACAGAACGGATTGTACCATTAATCTCCGTAAGTCGGTCTGTCGAATATTATTTATAGGCAGTAGGTTGGCATGTTATGTTTTCATGCTAGGTCATTGTGCATTAATCCTTTTTTTTTGATAACCAGGAGGTCCAAAGCCCGTGGGCTCCTTGACGAGCTAAACCCTCCTAACGCAGCTCGAACTCGTGACCTCCGCTTTTAATAGAGGGATTTTTACCATTGGGCCAACACTTCGTTGGTAATCCATTATCTCCATTTTGATTCAAAATACTAAAATAAAATATGATGCAGTTAAACATTTATTTGGACTGTAAATTCAATTGAAGCACAATTAAAAATGCATGTGAAATTGTGAAGATATAAGTATGAACATCAGTTTGTAGATATGTTCTGTCATGACTTGTCATAGAAATTTCTTCATAATGTTCAAACTTTAAACAGGAGAGTGACGGAGAGCACACGCCATAATCTATAATTCACATGGACCAAAATCAGATCTCGCTAAAAGAAGGAAAGTAAATTCCAATTCAGATTTGTTATCAAGTCAAAGGCCTGACGTTTACCAAAACTACCCCTGGTTATCGCTTGACAAATCAAATACTAGGCAACATAAGGAGGGTAGTTTCGTATTTTCAGTACTAGTTGAAGACAGTTTAAGTTGGTAAGAAACCCCATTCTCCTCCGTCTTTTTGCTGATTTGAGCTTTGGAGCTATCGAAATTCTGAATCTGTAAAAGGAGAAGGAGCCCTTCTTTTTCCCCGGAAATATCCGTAAGGGATCATTTGTGTAATCCTCATCATCGTCTTCGTCTCTGTTCTCTCTCATGTTTTGATTCTCTCTGGTGATGTTCTTGTTTGCAGTTTGAGGAGAGATGGCTTCAGATGGGAAGGTTCTAACTTTCGAAGAAGTTTCACAGCACAACAAAACCAAGGATTGTTGGCTTATCATTTCCGACAAGGTACTCTGATCTCTTTTTTTGTGGGTTCGATTCAGTGACATTTTAATTTTGCTCGAGCGTATTGGTTCTTTGAATGGGATTTTGACTTTTCATTTAGATTTCACCATTGGAGTAACATGGTTTTTGTCTACTGCTAATAGTTTAGACTATATTTTTTGATTTAATGATTGGTGGTTTGGTTCTTATCCTTTTGAGTTCAGGTGTATGATGTGACCCCATTCATGGATGATCATCCTGGAGGTGATGAGGTCTTGTTGTCCTCAACAGGTTTTGGAAAACAAAAATTCACAATGCTATAACATTTTGTTTCTCTCTGATCCCATGCAGATTTGAAACTGTTCAATGACTATTTGCCGTCGGTTGTTGGTCTCTGTGTGGTGCTTTTTTTTTTTTGCAGGGAAAGATGCTACCAATGATTTTGAAGACGTTGGTCACAGCGATACTGCAAGGGATATGATGGAGAAATACTTCATTGGTAAGATCGATATGTCTACTGTTCCAGCGAAAAGGACTTACGTTGCACCTCAACAACCGGCGTATAACCAAGACAAGACACCGGAATTCATTATCAAGATTCTTCAGTTCCTTGTTCCAATCATGATTTTGGGACTAGCTCTTGTTGTCCGTCACTATACCAAGAAAGAGTAGAAGCAGATGCTTGCCTCAACTACTGTTTACTGTTGTTTGCTCCCAGACTGCATCTCTCTCTTTACCGATTCTTGTTGAAACTACAAACAAATAATTAATGTGTTGCTGGCCTTTTTATTTTGAGTTTATGAATACATGTTTTCACATTTGATATATATAATAAAAGAGTGCTTCTACTGCCAAACTATACTGTTCTTGAAAGCTTTGGTTTGATTTTTCAAGTACTTGTACAAGTGAACATAGCCATACAACAGTGGAAAAAAAGACAGTTTCAGACTCGTCCCCCTTGCATTTTAACAGGAACAATGTCTTCTCTTTTCATTAGTGCTACAATGAAAATGATGGGTAGTATCATGTCGACTGTGTGATGAATAAACAAAGAAGAAGAAGCAGAGACGAATAAAAAATAGAACCAAACCGCGAGAAACCTTGATAGAACACAGCCAGACGAGTGCACGGACTTTGTGAAAGTGGAAACACTTCATTTCTGGCTTCGAGGTATAGAGACTACTTCATCAAATGCTCAGAGGTTGAGCAGGAAGAGTTTCGATCTTGTCATGTAGCGTCATGACAAGATGATGTGCATCATCTAGAAGCTTCCAGACATCAAGCTGACCAGCCATGCTATTGCACTCTTCCACAATCTCATCCATACTACTGTATTTCTGTATGATTAGTTTCCTACGTAGTACTAATGCCGCAATTGCATAGAGCAACAGATCATCTGTTGGTGGTGCTTGTTGCCGGATTCTGCTCCATGGCGATTTCCCAACTCCAGCTCTAATGGCTGCTTGATCAGCCCACATCACTTCCCATAGACAAAGCGTCTGTTCAAAACTCAACTCCCTCCTAAACATCACGAGCACCATCCTGTAAACAAAGCTACAATCCTCGGCTTGGAGATTCTCCAAGTGTTTATAAAGCTGAGAATCTTTGCATTTGATGATTTTTGATACTATACTCAACTGTCTTTGGATCCCTGCTTCGTCGAGCCTGAAATTATGCCGAGCTTTCTTCATGAAACCCACAAAGCACCAGAATGCTTCGTGATCATCTGAGATCACAGCGATGATGGGTGATAATAGATCGCTCATTCCTTGGCAGTAGCCTATCTCGGGATCATAAAGAGCATATGCTTCAAGAATTGCAACGAGGCGTGCAGCGTGGTAAAGCCTGCAGCTTTCTAAATGATCATAGTCTTTTAAACCCACAGACTCAGCTAAATCGCGAGCTTTGATTTCTGTGATTGCAGTTGAAGATGGAGAATAAGTTGCCCACTCAGAATCCGCACGTAAAGCATCAAGCCGAATGATACGTTGCCACGTGGAGAAATCTTTGTGTACAGCTACATCTGCTTGGATCTCGGCAGCAGCTGACGCAGGAGAAGAAATATTGTCTTCAGAGTTAAAAATTTTATCCTCCTCTGGTGTGTTTTCATCACTGTATATGAAAGATGGAAGAAGTTGAACATCTTCATTGTCTTCACAAGAGTCTGTGTCAGAAGAATCAGTGTTGACAGAAGAGACCACATCTTGATTTGTCATTTGTCTGGATAACTTATAATCATCTACGAATCGAACACAATGACCATTTGCCTCCTCAGAGGGAAGTTCCTTTTCATGATAATCAGAACTTCCACTACCACCCTTGAGAAGGGTCTGGCACCTTCTCTGTAGTTTCTCATACTCCTTCCTAGAGTCAGAGATCCAAACAATGAGAATATCAGTCAAACATCTGAGTATAGAGATGATACTTAAATCAAAGATCTCTTCTAAACCTTTTTCGAGTTTTCACGACTTCCCTTTCTTCACTAGTACTACTCAAATCATAGCTGTGATACATAAACATAACATAAGCGAAAGACAAGTGAAGAATCCAAACAGAAAGAAAAGAAAAAGGAAGAAGAAGAAGAAGAAACACTCACAGTCCGAGCAAGAAGAGCCACACTTGTGCACGAATACTGGGATCAACGCCCTATTAGAACAACCAGATAAAGAAGATTAATAGAAACGATACATATATGGTTTGTTTTGTTCAAAAAGACTCACTCTGCTTCTAACTTTCTTCAGAAATTCAACGCCACCATCACGGAGTTTGCCCTCCGGTGTAAATAAACTCCTCCATTGATGCGGCGTCAACGCCCGTTTTCTTTTCCGGCGGGACCACGGCGATTTCCTCCGGCTTCTACGCAAAGAAAACCATAATTAGAAAGATGTAGTAGTGAAGATTCGGTTGGAGCTCTATTATTTGGATCAGAAGAGAGGGAATCTTAAGATCCCATCTCTATATTCTGAATCTAAGGGCTTTAGGTCTTTGGAAACTCACCGATCGGAAGAAGTAACTGAAGATGGAGAGGAAGGATTAGCCACAAAGAGAACCGACCGGAGATGGATCCACGACGAGGACGCAGAAGACGAAGAATTAGACGAAGGTGGTGAAGTAGTAGAAGACGACGAAGAAGAAGAAGATGGCAACGAAGAAGAAGAGTTTCCTGATGACGTTGAGGTATGGCTTCTCCGTAACGCCTTCATCTCAACTTAAATCTATATTCCAAATCAAAAAAATACTCAGAGATCTAAATCATATTCACCGCCAATTCTTCTGTATAGATTATCAGTGACGGCGAATCACCGCCGGAACTCCGCCGGTGATTACAACAAAGAATGATCCCGCCGTCTGAGAAACGGCAGCAGAAATCCAGCATGAGAGGCTAACGAAAATGACCGATTTGCCCCCTCACAATAGTGAAGAAGAAGTCTCTCTCAGTCACTGTGATTCGTCTTCTTCAGCTCCCCCAAAATGAAGAAAACTGAGAAAGCTAAAAAGCATCCAACAACTGAAGCCTCTCTTAACCACTTTGCTCTTTCCCTTTAGTTTTACTGCTTTAGGCGCGTGTACTCGCGCGTTTTCTTACATCGACACGCGCTTTAAATTTCCACGCGATTTGGTAGGTGAGTTTAAATGATAAGCACGACGTCGTTTCCTACAGTGTTCGTTCGTGGATTTTTACGCGATGACACAAAATATCAAAATCGAATGTAACCAGATAGAACTGGACACGTGTCTTATAAAAGATAAAAGTCAAAAGCAAAAGATTTCATTTCGACCCTTTTTGTTTTTTTTTATAAACAGAATGCTTTATTATATTGTATAAATCTTATACTAGACCAACCATTTTCGTGGTGTATTATGTATTACACACATATTACTCCTATTCATAGTCTTTTAAGCTAATTTATCTGCAGTTTCATTGCGTTTTCTAGTAGTAAATTTCAACGAACAATTTGGTAACCTCAAGCTTCAATGTCTTAAATCTTTGAGCAAATAAGTGATATCAACATGATTTTTGTGAGAACGAGAGTTCTGGCGATGGTGCGTGCAACAACTGCTTAGTGTGTGACACAGCAAACACGAGAATATGAAGAACTGATTGTTGACGTGTTCAAGAAGAAAAGAAAAATAAGGAGAATAGGAAAGTTGAGGATTTGGGAGATACACGAGAATATTGGGAGAATATTTCGCATGATGCTAATATAAGAAAGAGACGACGACTTTGGAGGCTGCAAGCTTTGGACGCGAGAAAAAACCAGAGGCTAGGTTTATGCCAGAGTTAGCTGAAGAAACAGAGGAGTTCTGTGTGATACAGCTTCTGTATTGAAGAGTGCATATTCTTTGCAATAAAGAAGTAGTGTACTTCTTGATTTAGTCTTTAGGAATTGGTCTGTGTCAATCACCAAGTTGTGGTGAATTGAGTCAATCAGATTAAACTGTGTGTTTAAATGATTCCTAATAAGAGTTTGGTTCTTTTCTAGTTTGTGCTTGTGTCGTTCATCCGTTTAGGTTTTACAATTGGTATCAGAGCGGTTCAACCCAAGTTACAGGTTGAGATCTTAGACTTAAGGATGAACACCACGGTCAAGGAACTGGTTGCTGTGCAAAAGGCTGTTGTGCTGGATGAGAATAACTATGGTCACTGGAAGGCTCAGATGAAACAATTGATACGAAGTGTCGACGAAGATGCGTGGACTGCCGTTGAGGATGGATGGGAAGAACCCTATACTCTAGATGGTGACGGAAACAAAGTTCCCAAACCCAAATACATGTGGACGGAGCAAGAAAAGAAAGATTCAAAATTCAACTCAAAAGCTCTGTCCACCATATTTGGTGTTGTGGACTTGGAACAGTTCAAGCTGATTCAAGGAAGTGAATCAGCCAGAGAAGCCTGGGAAATTCTGCTGAACTCGTTTGAAGACGATACTAGTGTCAAGCGGACAAGATTAGATCACCTCGCATCTCAGTTTGAAATGCTTATAATGGATCCAAATGAGACTGTGGCTGGTTTCAGTTCCAAGTTAAAGAAAATGGCACACGAGGCGTCTGTGTGTGGCAAGAAATACAAAGATAAGAAACTGGTTAAAAAACTTCTCAGATGTTTGCCGACAAAGTTCTCAGCTCATAGAGCTGTTCTAAAGATGACCTCCAACACTGATGAACTCAAGTTTGATAAGTTGGTTGGGATGTTAAAGGCTGAGGAAATGGAAGCAGCTTCTGGTGTTGGAGAAGCCAAAAAGGGGATAGCCTTCTCTGCTGAAGCAGATAATGGGAGACTGTAGAAGTTGGAAGAGAACATGTCTCTGCTGGCTAAGAATTTTGGTAAGATGCTCAAGCGTGTAGAGAAAGGGAACTCACGTAACCAGAGAAGTGAACGGTTCCAAGGGAATGACCATGAGGGCCAGAACACCAGGAACGTGCGTGGAGAATGTGAATTCAGCAAGAAACGACCTGAGCTTCAGTGCTTTGAATGTGAGGGTTTCGGTCATGTTAAGGCAGACTGTCCACTAGCAAAAAGAAGAGAATTGAGGTGCCCCGAATGTAGAGGAATGGGACACACAAAGAATGAATGTCCAAATAATAACAGAGTCAAGGACAAATCCTTCTGTGTGTTCAGTGATTCAGATACTGAAGATGAAGATGAGGAGAATCTACTGAACTTTGTAGCCTTTACAGCTAAAGCTACGGAGAAATCTATTGAATTAGAGTCTGACTCAGAATCTGATGATGAGAAAGTTGATACTAAGGCAGAATATCGAAAGCTTTATGAAAGCCAGCTTACCCTAACCAACGACAATCTCCAATTGGTAAAGGATAAAGCTCTGCTGAAAGCAAGAGTGAACATCCTCGAGTTAGACTCAAGCTCTGACGGAACTGAGAAGACTAAAGAGTTGGAGTTGGTCAATGCGCTAGCTATGGAAAAGAAGAAATCTGAAGCTCTGGAGACACACCTAAAGATGTTGCAAGGGCAAGTGAGTGAAGAGCAGGAGAGAGCTCAACACTTGTATCATGAGCTGGTGGAGAATCGTAAACAAGTGAGGATGCTCAACAGTGGCACTGAGGAACTGGATAAAATTTTGCAGATGGGACAACCTCCCAAGGTTAACTGGGGTCTTGGATACTCTAAGTATGTCGATGCAGTAGGAACCTCAGGAATTACTAGGTTCGTCAAGGGAAGAACTACAGAAGAGGAAGAGATTGAGCTGAAGCAAATGAAAGCAATTCAGACAAAACCAAGTGGTGTTGGTGCTCAAGGAAAGACGACACAACCGTCGATTGAGTCTAAGAAAACATGTGTCGCAGCAAAAAGGACACAACTTGTGGATGTATCTAGGAAAACTCAGAGCCATAAGTTCTCTATCAAAGGTTGTTGGTGTTGTGATCTAATTGGACACCGGAAAAGGAATTGTAAGGTTTTCAAGAAGAAGATTCGCGAAGCTTGGAAACAGGGGAGGTGCTTTCCAAATCCTCGGAAATATGGTCAAGTCTGGATAGCTAAACAGTTTCTATCTGTTGCATCTCTCAACAGTGGAGAAAACCAAAGGGAAGAACAAGTAGTGAATACTGTGAATTCAAATTCTGAACCCTTGATTGAGAACACCGAGATACAACTTACTTGTCTATCAGCCTGTGTGACTCAAGAGAGGGATGTGCTGATATCGGACTATGACAAAAAGGAGGAAATTCAACTTCTGAACAATGAGGCATATACCTCGACTTTTGAACAAGACTCACAAATGTGGTATTTTGATAGTGGGTGCAGCAGGCACATGACTGGAAACCGGAAAAATCTTGAAGCCTTTGAGGAAGTAAAAGGTGGAAAAGTTACGTTTGGAGATGGAGGTCAAGGAAGGATTCAGGGTGTGGGAACTCTCAACGGTACAGAACAACCTAAGCTTGTCAATGTTTATCTGGTAGAAGGGCTCAAGGCGAATCTGATTAGCATCAGTCAACTATGTGACGAAGGCTTGAAGGTTGTGTTCACTAAAACAGAAGTTGAAGCAATTGATTCACACAACAGAGTTGTGTTGCATGGAGTTCGCTCAGGAAACAATTGCTACATGTGGAAACCTTCAGAACATTGCTTCTCGGCATTGGAATCCAAACTAGATATATGGCACAAGAAATTAGGACACATGAACACAGATGGATTGGTTAAACTGGTAAATGCTGGAGTAGTTCGTGGAGTTCCCAAGCTGGAGAGCACATCATCTGTGGTTTGCGATGCCTGCAACAAAGGAAAACAGATCAAAGTCCAGTATAAGCGTCTAAGCGAGAGTACATCAAAAGGAATTCTGGAACTGATTCATATGGATTTAATGGGGTCGATACAGACTGAAAGCTTGTCAGGAAAAAGATACATTCTGGTACTTGTTGATGACTTCTCACGTTTCACCTGGGTTCGCTTTCTTCGTGAGAAAAGTGAAACTCTGGAAAGTTTCAAGATTCTTGCATTGCAGCTCAAAAATGAGAAGGGAAGTATTGTACAGATCCGAAGTGATCATGGAGGAGAATTCCAGAATGAGTTGTTTGATAAATTCTGCGCAAGCCAAGGAATCAAGCATCAGTTCTCTGCGCCCAGAATGCCTCAGCAAAATGGTATAGTTGAGCGCAAAAATCGAACCTTGCAAGAAATGGCGCGAGCTATGCTACATGGAAATGATGCGTCAATCAGGTTTTGGGCTGAAGCTGTCAATACTGCCTGCTACATAATCAACAGTGTATATGTCAAGCCTGGCACAAATATGACTCCATACGAAATATGGAAAGGGAAAACTCCAAACCTGAGCTATTTCCATGTCTTCGGATGTGTCTGTTATATCCTAAATGACAAAGACAATCTAGGAAAATTCGAGTCTAGGAGTGATGAAGGAATGTTTCTTGGATATGCTACGAACAGTATGGCCTTTCGTGTGTTCAACCGGAGAACCAAAACTGTGATTGAATCTGTGAATGTTGTTTTTGATGATAGTAGTAACTATCAAGTTACCGGAGTACAACATGGAAGTGCTGAGTCACCCACAGAAGCAGAAGGTGTTGAAATATTTATAAAGACCGAGGAACAAGTCATTCCAAATGAGAATCTGCAGGTTCATAAGAATCATTCGGAAAGAGACCTGATTGGAGATCTAAATGAGAGAATGGTGACCCGAAAGAAGAAGATCAACTTCAGAGAAATGGTTTTGCTTGCAGAAGTGGTTGAGTATGCGTGCTTTGTGTCTCTTATAGAGCCCAAGAATGTTGGTGAGGCATTGGATGATGAGTTATGGACTGGAGCTATGCATGAGGAACTTGAACAGTTTACTCGGTTGGATGTGTGGGATCTAGTTCCACGACCACTAAACGCAAATGTTGTGGGAACCAAATTGATATTCAAGAACAAGATTGATGAGAATGGAACAGTTTTGCGAAACAAAGCTCGTCTTGTGGCTCAAGGCTACTCCCAGATTGAAGGGGTAGACTTTGATGAAACCTTTGCTCCAGCTGCTCGTCTTCAATCTATTAGACTTCTGTTGGGAATAGCTTGTGATCTTCGAATCAAACTTTTTCAAATGGATGTTAAGAGTGCCTTCTTAAATGGTCTTCTTCAGGAAGAGGTGTATGTGGCCCAGCCTAAAGGATTTGAGAATCCTGAGCTCCCAGAGCATGTGTACAAGTTGAAAAAAGCTCTCTATGGATTGAAGCAAGCTCCCCGAGCATGGTATGAACGACTAGCACAGTCCTTGCTTGTGTCAGGGTTCTTGAGAGGTAGTGTTGACAAAACCCTTTTCATCAAGCAAGATGGGAACGATTTTCTGGTTGTTCAAGTATATGTTGATGACATTATTTTTGGAGGCATGAAGACAACATTAGTGGATAAGTTCATTGCTGATATGACAAAGGAGTTTGAGATGAGCCTAGTGGGCGAACTAAACTACTTTCTTGGGCTGCAAATTAAGCAGATGGAGGATGGAATCTTTGTAACACAGAGCACATACGCAAAAAACATGATAAAGAGATTTGGTATGGAGACCTCTAAAGCATCAAAAACACCAATGAGTACCACCACAAAGCTCTCCAAAGACTCAAAAGGGGAAAAAGTGAATGAAACCATGTATCGTGCTATGATTGAGAGTCTACTGTATCTCACTGCGAGTAGACCAGACATTTGTTTTAGTGTGGGGGTCTGTGCCCGGTATCAAGCATCTCCTAGAGCTTCGCATCTGACAGCAGTCAAGCGAATATTCAAATATATTCGAGGGACACTAGACTTAGGCATCTACTACACTAAAGATACAAATGCTAACTTAGCTGGTTTCTGTGATGCAGATTGGACAGGTTGCTCAGATGATCGAAAGAGTACATCTGGAGGGTGTTTCTTTCTAGGAAAAAACCTGATTTCTTGGCACAACAAGAAACAAAACTGTGTGACTCTGTCAACAGCTGAGGCAGAATACATTGCTCTTGGTAGCTGCTGTACTCAACTTCTCTGGATGCGACAAATGCTGGCAGATTACAGTATTGTTAATGATCCGTTTCATGTGTTTTGTGATAACAAAAGTGCAATCAATATCTCAAAAAACCCAGTTCAACATTCTCGCACAAAACATGTTGCAATTAGACATCACTTTGTAAGAGAGCTTGTTGAGGATAAGCTTGTGATAA
The DNA here is from genome assembly GCA_900406275.1 of Anastatica hierochuntica. NCBI lineage: Eukaryota > Viridiplantae > Streptophyta > Magnoliopsida > Brassicales > Brassicaceae > Anastatica > Anastatica hierochuntica. The sequence continues at coordinate 5,733 of OVAN01001840.1, read as the reverse complement.
TTGAACATGTGACAACTGACAAGCAACTAGCTGATCTTTTTACCAAGCCTCTTGATCTTAACACTTTTCTATTTCTGCGTATTGCTCTTGGCATTTGTGAACTCTGACTTTTCCTATGTTCAAGTGTGTAATTAACAGGTCACTTGTAGCTTTCACTATGACTTGGTCCCATAGTTCTATCATACAGCTCTGGTATGTCTTGTTTTTTTCCGTCAAGATTATTACATAAAAAAACCTCTCATCAGCAATCAGATGTCTCAGTTGTCTTGTGAGGGCAAAGTCTGACGATCAAGATAAGAATGACTAAGAATGTGTGTTGCACTTGAAATATGAGTCTACCTAATTTAGTGACAGAGGACTCTGAGAGAGGGCTTACCTTTATGATCAGTCTAAAGTCTATGGAACTTAAGCACCAGTGACGCCCATACTGAATATTTCATAAGCAGAGGAACTTAAGTTTCATGCTCTGTTTACTGAATAAGAGAATTCTTGCTGAGGCATGCTGATCATCAAAAGTGAAAGTTACTCATGGAGAAATAGCTACTTTGATGAGCTGGTGGGTTGACAGTACATGTTTATAAATAAATAAAAAAGGAGGGACATACCCAAGGTTAAAACGGTACAGAACTATGTGACAAATGATGGTGTGGCATAAGTGATCTGTTTCATTCAGCTTGTCAGAGTTGGTCCTAGTCTCACTATCATCCGTGTATTTCATCTATTGAACTTTTCATTCTTGGCATAAGAAAGGCAAGTTTGCAGTCTCTAAAGTCATAATGTGCATTATCATAAGTAAATCCTGATAAGTGATCTAACAAGGTGATGTCTTGAGCTATGAAACAAAGGTGCACATGTATGTTGTGACTGTTTTTCGATTCTTTGTTTCGTAGCAGTACTCATTTGTTTGTCTTGTGCCTTAATTGATCAAACCCACTTAGTGTGGCTCATGTAGGTCCAGTATGTTTTGTCTCTTGATATTTCAGGTTGCCTCCAAGAGGTTGTGTTACACAACCCTAATTGAGCCGTGACTCTACAACTTCTCCACAAAATCCTTCACTCTCACTTGCGAAAATTACACCATGCCGCTTACTCGCACACAGAGGGAGGCTCTTCATCGTGCTGCTGCTGCTCATGCTCGATCTCATCTACTGCCGCGCCTGCAATTGTCACCATTGAGGGCTACTCTTGGGAACCATCTCAACCGAATCGACGTCCTGGAAAGGCCCCAATGGTCTATACTGATAGTGATGTAGATGATGTACCTGAATATGTCGATGCCGAGGAAATCGCTGATGATGAGTCGCTGTTTAAGGATCCTCGCGAAGGTGCACCAACTGATTTTCCACCCTTTGAAGAACGCATGCGTGAGAATCGCAAGCATCATCTGCGAAAAGTTCTCATATTTCCTGCTATCTATGACAAACCTCCGGTAAGGCCATTCAATTTGAAATTTATCACTGAAAAGGGGTCTGAAGCGTACAAAAGCTTTAAAGTTAGGGCATTTCTGGATCAGAAATATCTTCCCTTAGGCCACGATGATTTGATGGGGGTAGAGGACATTCTGAAAACGGTAGGGCTCTTGACCACAATTGTTGAGATAGATCAGTATGTGCTTCAAGTTGTTAGAGAATTCTATAGTAATCTAGGTGATTTTGCAAGCAATTCTCATGACATGTTGCTGGTGTATGTGAGGGGACAACTGTATGAATTCTCACCAGACCTGATTAATCGCATGCTCTTACTGCCTTTTGATTCATCTCCTAGTCGTGACACAGAGGTCTATCTGGATGCTCCACTCTCTGAGGCAATTATGCTCCTAACAGGAGGGAAGAAAAACCAGTGGGAAGACTTCCAGTCCAAACATCTGACTCCAACTATGGCCATTCTCTACAAGCTCTGTTGTCGTAACTGGATCCCGTCTGCTAACAGTACAACCATGACACAGATTAGAACTAAGTTTCTTCATATGTTGGTCTATGGGAAGCCTTTCAGCTTTGGAAGGTTGGTGTACTCTCAGATACTGGAAGTTGCCAAAAATCCGCATCTCCTGGGTATACGTCTGCCATTTCCTAACTTGATCTACTAGCTTCTGAAGTTTCAAAAAGTTGTGCCTGGTTATCGTCATGACAAGATATTTGCTGCTCCATGAGCTATTTCCCTTGATAAGAGTGCCCGAGGGTCAGATGGTGAGCAAGACTTGAGGCCTCCATCCTTGGCTTTCGACTTGCCCAATCTCAAGCGCATGATTCATCAGATGGAGATGCGTCTCCAAGGTAAGTCTTGTTCTCTCTTTAACTCATCTCTGTGTTCTCTTGTGTGTGTCAACTATGTTTTTTTGTGTGAATATGCATCCATTCAGGGGGAGAATATAGTATTCATGATGTGCGTCATGCTGCTGAGTCGAATGAGGAGGAGGATGATGCTACTAGATCAGATCATGCCATGGAGGATGTAGACTAACTGCAGTGTTCTTGTTCTGTGTTTTCGCTGTCGTTTGTTCGTTTCTTTTGTTATGCTGCATGTCAAAACTTATAACTATGTTCTCTGTTTGCTACCTGTTTGAATATTTCAGTTTGCTTCAAATACTTCTGATCTATTTTAATGGGCGGTATGTGATCTATGAGTTCTCGGGTGCTTGTATATTTGGTTGTTATGGCTTGGTGTTTAGTTAGGTGTAACAGGTGCTTGGATTGACACATTCACACAAAAAGGGGGAGATTGTGAGAGCGAGAGTTCTGGCGATGGTGCGTGCAACAACTGCTTAGTGTGTGACACAGCAAACACGAGAATATGAAGAACTGGTTACTGACGTGTTCAAGAAGAAAAGGAAAATAAGGAGAATAGAAAAGTTGAGGATTTGGGAGATACACGAGAATATTGGGAGAATATTTCGCGTGATGCTAATATAAGAAGGAGACGACAACTTTGGAGGCTGCAAGCTTTGGACGCGAGAAAAAACCAGAGGCTAGGTTTCTGCCAGAGTTAGCTGAAGAAACAGAGGAGTTCTGTGTGATACAGCTTCTGTATTGAAGACTGCATATTCTTTGCAATAAAGAAGTAGTGTACTTCTTGATTTAGTCTTTAGGTATTGGTCTGTGTCAATCACCAAGTTGTGGTGAATTGAGTCAATCAGATTAAACTGTGTGTTTGAACGATTCCTAATAAGAGTTTGGTTCTTTTCTAGTTTGTGTTTGTGTCGTTCATCCGTTTAGGTTTTACAATTTTCACTGTTATTGATTGTCTTAACTAAGGTCATATTATCTTGAAGATGCAGGATTTGTCATAGTTTCTGTTACAATACTTGTTACAGCACTTATGATAGTACTTGTTACAGTAAGGCAAAAAGACGTTGTCAAAAGAACGAAATCGACAACAAGATTATGGATAAGGATGAGGAAGATATTGTGAATCAGGAAGATTCGGAGGATATTGACTGCTAGAATTTGTTGAAGAATATTATTTGGAAGATATGGTGGAGAAGATATTTACGTAATATTATTGTAGTTTTATTTCATAATTATCTAGGCTCTAGGGTTTTATTTTCTATTGGTATTAATAGATTAGGGTGAGTCGTTCTCTTCTTTTAACGTTTTACGAAGAGAGAATTAGAGAGTTGTTCTCTTAGCTTTGGTACGAAGCTTAAAGGTTAGCAACTCATGAACCTTGTATTCAGTTCGTAAGTAGGCATAGGCTAGATACAACAAGACAAGAGGATCTTAGTCTTGTTGTTGTTTTCTATTCAAAAAGCTTGTATGGTGTTTTTTAAAGAAATTTCTTGTAATATACAGAGTTTGCATTGAGAAATTGTCTGTTATAGCTTTGAAATTAGTTTCTGTGGTAGTCCTTACATTTTCAATTGATATCAGAGTAGTCACTAGTTTGTCTTATAACAGGTGTGATCCTGCGAAAAAATGGAAAACTACCACGAGTTGATCTCTAGCTCAAAGATCATGCTTGATGGATCTAACTATGGGTCTTGAAAGTCACGAATAAGATCCATCATAAGGGGCATTGATGCTATGGCATGGACAGCTGTTGTAAAAGGATGGACAGAACCAGTGGTTACTGATAAATCAGGTGTTGTGATGCCTAAACCAGAGGAGGATTAAACTGAAACAGAGATGAAGATATCAAAATATAATTCTCGAGCTCTGTTTGCCATACATGCGAGTGTCTCACAGAAATATTTTTAGCTGATACGGGGAACCGAGATTGCCAAGGAGGCTTGTGACATCCTGCAGAAACACTTTGAGGAAACAGAAAAGGTGCAAAGCTCAAGGAAAGATTTTCTGGCTTCTAAGTTTGAGAACCTGAAGATGGGGGAACATGAGACAATAGAGGAGTTCAGTTCTCAGATAAGCTCTCTGGCACAGGAAGCTCTCACTTTAGGAAAGAGATACAAGGACAAAAAATTGGTTAAGAATTTTCTGAGATGTCTTCCAGCTAAGTACACAGCATACAAGGCAGCTATGTCAGTATCTCTTAACACTAATACAATCAGTTTTAGTGAAGTTGTGGGAATGCTTCGAGCTCATGAGATGGGGTTAGAAGGAGGAGCTAAAAAGAGAAAAGGTGTGGCATTGGTGTCTCATGAAATCACGCAACAGATGGATACTACAGAAGATCCTTTGAGTATGCTTGTGAGAAGATTCGACAGAGTTCTGCGAAGAGTTGAGCAAGGACAGGGTCAAAAAAAGTTCACTTTCACTAAAAAACCATCTAAGACAGAGAGGTCTGCAAAGAAATCAGAGATACAATGCTATGAATGCAAAGGCTTTAGACACCTTAAGACAGCGTGTCCAACAGTGCGACGAAGGGAATTAAAGTGCTTTGGTTGCAAAGGGATTGGTCATACTCAACTGGAGTGTATCAATGATCAGAAGCGTCACAGAGAAAAATCTTTGATTGAGATAGATGAAAATGAGACAGATGAAGACAGTGAGGAAGAAGAGGAAGCAGTCAATTTTATTGCATTCATTGAAATCACTGAAATTGAGGAAGGAGTTGAGGAACCGGATACTGAATCTGAAGATCTCTCAGATGAGGAACAAGATGGTGATGTCACTAAGAACTATCATCAGGTGTGTCAGACATTGGTCAAGTTGGGAAAAGACAATGTATGGCTGATCAAAGAGAAGGAACGTCTTGAGTCACTGGTGGTCTCACTACAGAATGAGCTAGAAGTTGAAAAGAAGATTAGTTATGACAGTTTACGCCTGATGAAAGAAAATTTGACTATGTCAACAAGAGCAGACGTACTGATCATCAGTACAAGACTATCAGAATGCTTACTGAGTCTCAAAAGTTGGATGAGATATTAAACTGTGGCAGAACAGAGAGACCCACAAGAGGTCTGGGGTACAATGAGTTTGGAGGAGCAGACTCAGAACAAATCAAGTTTGTTCCAAGCAAGATGCTACATGCTGAGAAATCAGAATTGGAAACCAAACCCGTGAGAAAGCCAGGGTGCTTCTTCTGCGGTAAGACAAGACATTTCAAAGTCAACTGTTACAGGTTTAAAGAAAGGGTGAAACGACTGATGAATCAAGGAAAGTACTGGTGGAACGGGTATNGTATCGAAGTCAAGTTTGGGTGAAGAGTACTGATCTAAGGGCAAATACGACAAGGATGACTACAACTGGACCTAGTCTCAGATGTAGTATGGCATTGTTAGCAACTGAACCAGAGCACAGTGGACCATGGTACTTTGATAGTGGATGCTCTCGACATATG
>OVAN01001839.1:4875-37559 GCA_900406275.1 Anastatica hierochuntica | reverse complement strand
GGTTAATAGAACCACCAAGTTTTCTCCATTTCAGATTGTTTATGGCTTTAGACCATTGGCTCTNAATAGAACCACCAAGTTTTCTCCATTTCAGATTGTTTATGGCTTTAGACCATTGGCTCTAATGGATTTATTGCCTTTACCACTAAATGAACAAGCTAACCTTGATGGAAAAGCCAAGGCCGAGTACATTGTTTCTTTGCATGAGCAGGTTTAGAAGAACATAGAGACTTCTACAGCTGCATATGCACGACACGCTAATAAGAAGAGGCGTGAGCTGATTCTTAATACTTGAGATTTGGTGATGATTCGTTTGAGGAAAGAGCGTTTTCCCGAAGAAAGGAAATCCAAGCTGAATAAGCGCATGGATGGACCTTTTCAAGTCTTACAACGAATCAATGACAACGCTTACAAGATCGATCTCCGAGGTAAGTATGTTGTGAGTTCCACTTTCAATGTTGTTGACTTGCTTCCATTTCCTGCAGATTTTAGGACAAATCTCTATAAAGAGGGAGGGGATGATGCAACACAGATGGAGCTTGCAGCTGGAATGGAGTTCAGTTCAAGTGAAGATGAGCTAGAAGATGAAGTGGAATCGAAACCAAGTCAAAAACCAATCAAGTTATCCAATGGACCGATTACAAGATCACAAACCTGGAGACTTGAAAAGAGAATTCATACTTTGGTTTACAACCAACCAATTTCGATGGCAGCTGAAACCAACCAGCAATTTATCAGACTTTTTAACTATTCGTTTTTCATTATTTAGTTTAAATTGTGCTTTTAATTAGGATTTGGGTTTAATTTCCAGCGACATTAATGAGTTAGTTGGGCTGGAATTTTCATGGGTTTTGATTAGAATATGGATTAGATTAGGTTAAATACTTGATGGCTGCAAACAACTCAGATCATACGATCCTTTTAGCAAAAACAATAGAGTTTTATTCTTTCTACGTGATTGAGACCCTTGTTCATCTTTGAGCAATCTTTCAGCTTTAGAGTTCATTCTGTACAACTTCTTTCTTAAGATCAAAAAGGGAGTTCAATCACCCGATCTAAGAAACCATCTATCCATCGAACCTAAATTCTGAAATTCATCCTTGTCATCTTTTCACCCCATCCTTGTCAAGTATGTATCACCCCCACCTTACATTCCTAAGCCTCCTTATCCATGAAGACCCCATCAAAAAATCAAAAAACGCGAATACAAAAAGCTGAAGAATCTTGTTGGTGAGTTACATGTACGATTGCCTTTCGTCGAAGCAGTCAAGATGGTACCTTCTCTTATGAGGTACATGAAGGATTTTTTTCGGTTTTTGGGGTTATTTTTTTCTTTTCTTTTCTTCTATTTTTAATTCTGCAAGGCTTTAGATACAAGAACAGCTTATAAAAAACAAAAAAAAACAAAAAACAAAAAAAAAGTTTCGCAGAAAAGGATGAGAATACCCGATTTTTCTATGTTCAGGTTGCTCTGATACCACTTTATGCAATCCCGAATCTTCTGAACAAAAGAATAGAGGTTTGAGATCTGAATTTTCAGATTGATTTCTGCGAAAACAGTGATGGTTTTTCGATGGAGATGATGTTTAGATAAAATTTATTCTAGATTTAGAGAATTAACTCTTTGATGATCTGGAATGAGAAGGCTCTTAGAGAATTAACTCTATAGCAATAAGGTTTTGTTCAAAGATGAACAGGGATTCACTTTCTTAGAAAGAAAAGAGAAAACTTTAAAATTGCATAAACTCTCGATTTTCTTAATGTGTTTTCTGTTTTGATTTTTTGTGAATCCCAGGTTCAGCAAAGAACAAACAAAATCAAGCTTAAGAAATAACTTCTCCACCCCAAAAAAGAAGAAAAGATATCCAGATTGCAAAATTTTTGTTTGCAAAAGGCTTTACCACCAGAGCTGGACTTCTCCTCAGCTTTATGTGATGTTGTTTTCGATTTTTTTTTTATGAAATTGGTTGGCCCTTTTGCAATTTATGGATAGACAGAAAAGAGATGAATAAAAGTGATGAAACAGATCGAAATAGATGTTTCCCCAAAAACAGAATTGAAAATCGCAGAAAGAGAAAAAGAAAAACCCGTGATCTCTTTTCAGATTGCTTTGATACCACCTGATGCAATACTGGTTGGGAGGTTCTTAGTACCTTGAGCTTTTGGGAGGTTTTTACTCCCTGATCTTTCTGAAACTAAGAGATCGAAATTTTCTGAATGGTTTTGGGTTTGTTTCTGCAAATTTATGGAGATAGAATAGATGGATTGATGGTTGGATAAAAGTGTTTAGGATCTAGAGAATTAACTCTTTGATTGATCTGAAACAGAAAAGGCTCTTAGAGAATTAACTCTTTAGCGATAAGTTTGTTCAAAGATGAGATTCACAACTTTGTGAAGAAGAAAAGATAAAACTTTTTTGTTAAAACCATGAATAAATTCTCAAAGGCTGCGTTATAAAGCTTAAGTAGAAAACCTAAGTGTTTCCTAAATTACTAAACCAAATCGAAAATACTAAACCAAAAGATATAATGCTAAACAAATAAGAATACAAATCGAACAATTAAATTTCTCGGTTAGCCCTTTTGCGTGGTCGTATATTTTCGCATTGCCGTCAGATTGATACATTATTCGACCATAGAAAGTTTATGCTGGTTGGGACTTTCTTCGTTTGGACTAAGACATGTCCAAAGATTGATTTTTCCATGAATATTCAAGCCCAACATGATCTTTTTTGAATCCATATGTTTCTCTCGGTCTAATACCTCATGGATCATACCAATCAGCTCCTTAGCAAAACCATTAGATCGTGCCATGATCCTTGGCTTAACTGGTTCATCTTGGTCTTTCCTTCCCTTGATAGAGCTGCTGGTCATGGTTGCATCAAGATCGTATGACATTAGATCATGGTGTATCAGTTCTTATTGCGTAGTGTAGCACAGTCTTCAGAATATCGCACCGGAGAAACGCGAGGATCCTGGTCCTTTCGTATTTCCTTTCAAGATTGGATCGTTTACCTTTGAGTGATGTGTCTACGATTTGGGGTCACGAGTTTGTGTGATGCCACTGTCGGTATCACATCGTTTGAATTTAACTAACTATAAACCCACAAGAATGTCTTTGGTGCTTGAAGATAGATCTATTCGAAAAACGGTGGGTATTGTAGAAAACATTCCCGTTGGAGGTTGAGAGGGAAATGTTTTCACAGACTTTGTAGTCTTGGAGCTTGAAGAAGAACCCAAGGATCCTATTATCCAAGGAAGACAATTCTTCTCTACTCCTAAAGCCATGATCGATGTGCAGAACAGTCAAATAGATCTCCGACTTGGGAAGTTAACCATGAAGTTCAACATCGAGAAATCAATGAAGAAGCCTACAATTGATGAGCACACATCTTTGGTCTATAGACTTGCTGATGTGATTGAAGACGCTGTTGAAGAGCTCTACACTGAGGATCCACTATAGGTAGCCTTAACTCAGATTGAAGGTGAGTATTTGTTTTTGGATGCAGGTACTTCTGAGGTTGCTGAATTGATGGGTTCAACACCTACTGTTGAGAAGCATGTTGCATTTATCAAGCTCAAAGAGCCATCTCCTGCGACTTCTACATCATTGGTGGCAAGTTCGAGTGCTGATTGGAGCGAGCTGAAAGCTCCAAATGTCGAGCTCAGTCTACTCCCTGCAGGACTAGGGTATTTTTCTTACGTCCTAACTCTACATATCCTCTAATTGACAATGTTGAGACTGCCTTGCTTCTTTCAAAGTTAAGAAAGTATAGAAAAGCGTTGGGATATTCTATGGATGATATTATAGGCATTTCTCCAGATCTCTGCATGCATAGGATCAACTTGCAGGATGAATCCATGATAGCTCAGGTTTTTACCCGAGATGACACTGCAAACACACAGAAGTACGTTGTAGTTGTTCGAGATCGAATCCACAGAGACCAAAGGTAGAACGAAGAATGTCAGATCAAACAGCAGACTAAAGCTAAAAAGATGTCTTGTAAAGAGATGCAAATATCGGAATTAAGAGAACAAAGAAAGCATGCAAGCAACAACGGGGTGTAAATCAATCAAAGAAGTGGTTGGCATTGGGTATTCTCTGGGAAACAATTCATTATTGACTCGAATTATAGAAATGATCTATAATTTTTAAACCGTCTTAAACTCAAAAACTAATGTAGAAATGATCTACTTCCGTAGTATCAATTCCCAATGTATTAGAAATCTCAAGACTAACTTCCGTTGACCCTCGATTTCTAATCAAGCATTCCTAGGGGTGGGAAAATACCTGAATCCGAAGAACCGAACCGAACCCGACCCGACCCGAAAAAATGGTACGGAACCCGAACCGAAACCGATAAATTACCTGAATGGATCCTAAACTTCAATATCCGAAGAATCGAACCCGAACTCGACCCGAACCAAAATATTTTGGGCACCCGAAAATATATGAACTATAATAATAAACTTAAATATATTAATTATTTTTAGATTCAATATCCTAAAATATTCAAATCATGTGGAGAAAAATATACGAACTATTCAAAAGTACCGAAAAATAGTAAAAAATACTCGAAATATTGGAAAATACTTACAGGTTTTTCACCTAAATACTTGAAACAAAAAAATTTTCATGTTAATTGTAATTATTTGGTCATGCATCATTTAAATTTATTTATTTTTTGTTATTTTGTTTTTCAAACTTTGAAATTTTTAAAATATATTTGTACTTTTGAAAATTTGCACATATTGAAACGGGTATCTGAACCCGAACCGAACCCGCAAATACTCGAACGGAACCCGAACTGAAAAACATAAATACCCAAATGGGTCTTGTGCCTCTAGATCCGAAAACTGAAAACCCGAATGGACTTGAATCGAATCCGAACGGGTACCCGAACACCCACCCCTATGCATTCCTAACAGGTTTGATATGTTCACAATTCACTTAAACATCAACTTCCATTTGCTTAAGAAGATTTGTTCATCTAAGATTCTTTCTGGCATTTAATCGAACACTTTTCATGCGTTAAATTATCTAAGATCAGAAACTAAGTGATCAATTTAATTTCATGCAATACGAACAATCCTAGATGAAGATCCAATTGATTAAATCCCTAGTCATACAATTCTATATCAACAAATCATGAATCCCTATGTGAGAACCCTAAACCCAACGAATAGACAACTCACTCATAATAACCGCATAAACACAGATCAAATCAAAGAGAGATATGATTGTATTTAAGAAAAATAAGAGTAAAGTGTTCAGAAATCTTCTCAGATTCGAAGTACAAAGATACTTCTTCTCCCTAGGTTACAAATCAATCTCTGCTATCAAAAAGTCTATAAAAGTGCATAATGAAACAGGAAATCGAGCCTAGGTCTTAGTAATGAAATCCGGTTCAAGATAAGTTCGGTCTGGTTTTTCGTAAAAATCGGTCTAAAAATTGGGACAGGGATCGACCGATCCAGGGACAGAGATCGATTGATCCTTTTCCATATTTCTGAATATTTTCCACCCTTCAAGAAAACTTCCTTCCAAGTTTGAAATCCATCCAAAATGCATTCTTTTCGCACATCCAAGCTCGTTTCCTGTAAAAACAACAAAGGACACAAATCCACACCAAAAAGATCCGAATACATACTAAAAACCATAAATCTCGTGTCAAATCCGTAATAAAAACTACTAATATACTGACACATCAATCCAAGACTTCCATCGAACATCAAATGCGACTCAATCCTAAATTGATGGAAGTTGAGGAAGATTCTACAACTTTTCAGTGCAAGTGTCACCTAGCCCATTTTTGACAGCACATGAGTGAGTCTGGTACAAGTTGTGCCAAAGAAAGGTGGAATCACTATCATTACCAATGAGAAGAATGAGCTCATTCCCACCAGGACTATCACATGTCACATGATGTGCATTGATTACAGGAAGTTGAACTCGACCACGAGAAATGATCAATTTCCACTTCCTTTTATTGACCAAATGCTGGAAAGAGTTGTTACCCATCCTTCTTACTGTTTTCTTGATTGCTATTCTAGTTTCTTTCAGATTCCCATCTTTTCCGGCGGACCAGGAGAAGACTACATTCACATGTCCATATGGGACATATGCTTACCGGGGAATGCCATTTCGATTATACAATGCACCTGCGGCTTTCCAGCGATGCATGATGTCTATCTTCATTGACTTGATCGAAGATATCATGAAAGTCTTCATGGATGACTTTTCTGTTTATGGTTCTTCGTTTTCTAACTGCTTGTCTAACCTTTGTAAGGTTTTAGAACGATGTGAAGAGAAACACTTGGTTTTGAATTGGGAAAAATGTCTTTTTATGGCGAAGGATGGGATTGTGTTTGGCCATTGAATCTCAGAGAGAGGGATCAAAGTTGACAAAGCCAAGGTGGAGGTAATGACGAGCCTGCAACCTTCTACTTTTATCAATGATATCCACAACTTTCTCGTACATGCAGGATTCTACATACAGTTCATCATGTATTTTTCCAAGATAGCCAGACCTATGACTCGATTGCTCTGTAAGGATGTCAAATTTGATTTTGATACTGACTGTTTGTTAGCTTTTCAGAAAATCAAGGAAGTACTAGTGAGCGCTCCAATTTCGCAGCCACCAGATCAAGATTTACCTTTCGAGGTAATGTGTGACGTCAGTGACTATGCGGTATGAGCACTGTTGGGTCAGAGAAAAGACAAGAAGCTCTATGTGATCTATTAATCCATCAGAACATTTGATGGCACTCATATCAAGTATGCGAGTACGGAGAAGGTGCTTTTAGCTACGGTTTACGCATTTGAGAAGTTCATACAATACCTAGTGGGATCGAAAGTCATTGTTCATACTTGTCATGCAACTTTGAGGTACCTTATGTCTAAGAAACATGCTAAAGCAATACTATTGAGATTGATTTTGATTTTGCAAGAATTTGATTTAGAGATTCGTTATAAGCGTGGTATCGAGAATGGTGTTGCAGACCATTTTTCTCGATTGCGAGTGGAAGTTGATACACCACTCGATGATAGTCTCCTTGAGGAGAATGTCTATATGGTTGCCTTGTTGGATGACGAATACATGGAAAATGTTGATTGCTTTGCCATTAGACAGATTTACACTGAAATACCTTGGTTTGCAGATTTTGCGAATTTTCTGAGTGCAGATGTGAAGCCACCAAATTTCGGAGGCTATGCGCAGAAGAAGTTCCTCGGAGATGTCAGACATTACTTCTGAAATGATCCTTTTCTCTACAATAGATGTGCTGATGGACTTTTTCGTAGGTGTATTCCAGAATCTGAGGTGCAAGGTATTATGTATCACTGCCATAGTTTTGAATATGCCGGATATTTTGCTACTTTCAAAATTGTTTCGAAAGTGTTGCAGGCAGGTTTTGATGGCCAACACTCTTCAAGGACGCCCATGATTACGTCTCTAAGTGTAATGCTTGTCAAAGAAAAGGCAACATCAGTAAGCTAAATGAGATGCCTCAGAACTTCATCTTGGAAGTAGAGGTTTTTGACCTATGGGGTATTGATTTCATGGGACCTTTCCCATCTTCCTATGGAAATCAATACATTTGGGTCGTAGTAGACTATGTATCTAAGTGGGTCGAGGTGTTGGCCAGCCCCTCTAATGACTCCAAAGTGGTCTTGAAGATTTTCAAGTATGTGATTTTCCCTTGTATTGGTGTGCCAACAGTGGTAATAAGTGATGGAGGATCCCATTTTATCAACAGGTTGTTGGAGAATTTGCTGAAGAAGCATGGAGTTAGACATAAGGTAGCCATGCCTTATCACCCTCAAACAAGTGGAAAAGTTGAGATTTCCAACAGGGAAATCAAACGAATCCGAGAAAAGACTGTAGGCAAGACTCGATAAGATTGGTCTATGAAGCTAGATGATGGCGCTATGGGCATATCGAACTTCCTACAAGACACCACTCGACACTACACCGTTTCATTTGGTGTATGGGAAGGCATGTCATTTGCCTGTTGAACTCGAGTACCAGGAATTTTGGGCTACCGAGTTGATGAACTTTGACATCAATCATGCAGCTGAGAAGCGGATGATTCAACTTAATGAACTTGACGAGATACAATTGAATGCTTAGGAGAACACAAGAATCTACAAGAAACAGGCCAAAGCATTCCATGATAAGAGGATCATTCCACGCCATTTCGCTGTAGGAAATCAGGTACTTTTGTTTAACTCACGTTTGTGATTGTTTCAAGGAAAGCTCAAATCGCGTTGGTCGGGACCATTTATGATTACTGAGGTTTGACCATATGGAGCTATCGTTCTTGATGACAATGGAAGAATATTCACTGTGAAAAGCCAAAAACTTAAGCCATACATTGCAGACGAGCCATCCAAAGAAAGAATGTGATTTATTTTAATGATCCACCTACCGTCTGATCGCATTATAGTCTGGCTCGAGACTTTAACCAAGCGCTGAGTGGGAGGCAATCCACTAGATAGTTTTCTTTTTCATTTTTAGCTAGTTTTGTAGTGTTTTTCGTCTTTGTGTTTTGGTTTTTGGTACTTTTAATGTTTTTTTGTGTTNAAACCTTCCCCCCCCCCCCAAACAGAAAGACAGGGATCGATCGATCCTTGTCCTAGGATCGATCGATCCCTACCTAATTTCGTAACAAAAAAGAAGGACAAGGAATTATCGATTTTCCTCGATTCTTCGCGGATCTAAGTCGTTTTTGAGTCTAAATTCAAGAAATTTTCATTCTCTATCATTCTATCCGATCAGATTTCATAAAGTTGAAGGTATGTGTCCGCAATCTCTACTAGCAGATTTCTCAGAGAAATTTGGGAACTTTTGGTTTCTTGAATATTAATCAATGTTTGGTTCTTGAATGATCCTATATACATGCTCTAAGATGTGTAGAAGTAGGACTGCACCTAGATTTAATATTTTGAGGATTGAACTTGGTGATTTTGTTATTTCGCATTTCGTACGCTAGATTTTTGCGAGGATGCATGTTTCTTCATTATTTGACTTGGGTATTGGTGATTTTATTCTTTTTTGGAATCTCTATGAATGATTATAGCATGTTTTAATGATTGGGTGCGATAATTGATTATTTTCGCTTGGACTTGAAATGCAAAACGAAAATTGGACATATTTGATGTTGTTCTTGATTTGATGAGTGATTTGATGCATGCTCTTGATGGTTATGAGCTTGATTTTCGCAGGAACATTACTCTTTGAATTAGAGTAAAAAAATTTCGTGTTTGTAGCATTTTTATTAGGATACTAATTTGACTTCCAAGTGGTTGCTTTCACAGGTTATGAGTAGACGCAAGATAGGAGAGGTTCAGAAGACGAGGAACCCGAATAGCGACAACCTACATAAGCGGTTTAAATGGACAGATCTGACACATCCCGCTAACCGTCCTGCTAAGCGAGTACGACTCGCAGTTCTTGCAAGACTTGGGACACATTACTTTCCTGATGACCCGAGTCATTGATGACGACCTCCTGGAGACGTTAAGTATTCAACGGGATTTCTATGATCTCTTTGACAGGATCGATCGATCCATGTTCCGTATTTCGCAGACCGATTTTGAAGAACGAAATCGAACTTATTGTAAACTTGATTTCATAACTAGAACCTACACTCATGTTTACACTTTCGTTAGGCTATTTTTATGAGTTTTTGAGAGCAAGAGAGAGATTTGTGACCTAAGGAGAAGAATCATCTTCCGTAATCCGAATCCGAGAAGAATTATGAACCTTACTCTTTATTTTTGATCAATACAATGATGTCTCTCTCTGATTTGATTTGTGTTTTTTCTTTGAACATGAGTGAGTAGTTTACTTGTTGGGTTTAGGGTTCTCACATAGGGATTCATGAATTCTTGACATAGAATCATATGATTAGGGATTTAATCAATTGGATTTTCATCTTGGATTGTTCATAATGCATGAAATTAACTTGATCACTTAGTTTTTGATCTTAGGTTGTTTAACGCTTGGAAAATGTTCGATTAAATGCCTGAAAGAATCCTAAATGAGCAATTCATCTTAAGCCAATGGAAATTGATTTTAAAGTGAATTGTGAACCTATCAAACTTGTTTAGAAAGCATGATTAGAATCTGAGAGTCAACGGAAGTTAGTCTCGACGTTTCTAATACATAGGGAATTGATACTACGGAAGTAGATCAATTCTATATTAGTGTTTGAGTTCAAGATGGTTTAAATCATGTTCCCTAATCAATAATTCAAATCAAAAATGAAATGTTTCCCTGAGAATAACCAATGCCCAACTCTTCTTTGATTGAGTTACAACCCCGTTGTCGTTTGCTTGTTCTCTTTGCCTCTTAATTTCGATTTTCTGCATCTTTTACAAAACATCCTTTTCGCCTTAGCCCATTGTTTGATCTGAAATTCTTTATGCTACCTTTGATCTCTGTGGATTCGATCTCAAACCACTACAACGTACTTTCTGTGCGCTTGCAGTGTTATCTCGGATGAAAACCTGAGCTATCAGTTTCGTAGGTGCCAAAACAGTGAGCTTAAGTCCTTTGGCTCTTGATTTTTTTGATTCTTTTGTGGTGGAGACTTTGCCACATCATTTATGATTTGAGAAACAAGAACAAAAACCATCTCCTCTCCTTGTGACTCTTCTCTGTTCCCATCCGACTCATCACTCAAAGTAGCTTCACTCTCACTAGCAATATCTTTTCCATGCTTCTTTCCTTCTTAGTAGATGTTTTCAACTTCTTGGATGTTCCGGGTTTAGAAGGATTGCTTGGCTCTTTTATCTTCAAAGCTCGTTCCTTTTGGATTGCTATCCTTGTTGATTTCCTCACATTCTCCTCATTATCAATTGTTGAATATCCTACAAAATCAAAACTCAAAAAGGCTATGAGTCTCTTGAAAAATTCAAAGAGAATCCAGATATGTTCTTAAGCAATTGTAATAGCAAAGAAACATCTAAATGATATGAGTAACAAATCAAAAACATCAAATAAGTAAGAACTCAAATTTCTCAAAAACTCAAACTCATTTTCGGATTCAACATACTAAGCAAAAAATCATCACCAAAAATTCCAATTTTGAGGTCAAATGATGCAATAAAATTAGCATGTCGTAGTTGTACATAAATAAGTGGCTCTAGAACAAGGAAATTAATCAAATCTAGACACTAATTTTCGGATTTTTGTTGCTCTCGAAATTCAAAAATTTGAAATTTCAAAATCTAGTAAAAACAAGCTATTTAACATGTTCTAAGTGTAATATATAAACCCAACTAGCTTTTCTAAAGGAAATCTCTAAGAATCAAGTTAAGAAAAGCCTAAATCTAAGATATTTATAAAATCTTAAAACTTGTAACTTTAAAAGAAAGAGAGTTTAAGAGAATACCTTGATGCTTGAATGATGAAAAGAATGAGATCTTCAATGAAAATCAATTTAACTTTAGTAGAAGAACAAAAGGATTTAAGGTTTTGAGATTTTGTTCTTTAGGGTTCTAAAACTTGTTAAAGAGAAAGAGATGAAGTTTTAAGAGTTTTAGATCCAAAATTTCTAAAGTGAAAACTAAAACTTTGCTTTTCCCTTCTATTTTTCGAAATTGGTTTATTATTTTAGGGAAAATTTGTTTATTTTTGTAAAAATTGAGTTTTGGACAAAAAAATTAAAATTTTGAAAGACATACTTTAGGACCGGTCGACGGCCAATTTTTGGCACGGACCATGCCGTGGAAAACACGCCCACCGGTCAGGGAATGTGCAGACAGACCTTATGGCCTTGGGACCGGCCACACGTAAATCCTCTGCAAAAACCAGTCCTAGAAAACATGTCGACCGGTCGTGAGCTCAAGCAGAGGCATGCGGTCGAGGCACGATCCCCTAGACACCGGTCGCGTGTCCTGACATTGATACAACCCGGGATCTCCAAAACTGGAAAACAGAACCTTTCGGAACTGAATTAGATCAGGATCTGCGAAAGACAGCTGTCGAATTCGAGAATTTGGGAGGAACAAAGGGATAGACATTTCAGATATAGAGAATTAACTCTATATTTGATGCTTAAACAGGTTTCGCTTTGGAGAGAATTAACTCTATCAGCAGTTGGTTGTTCAAGAAGAAAAGGGATTCACTTTTATGCAAAAGAGAGAAAACTTTGAAAGAAAACTTTATTGATTAAAAACTTGGATGATTCCTAAACAATGAATCTAGAAAGCTTTAAATAGGAAAAGAAAACCCTTAAACTAACCTAAGTTTACAAATCAAAACATAACAATCGAATAAATAAAAATCTGGTTGGGCCCTTTCCCATTCTTGTATATCTTTGAATTGCCGTCAGATTGATATATTATTCGACCATATAAGGTTTAGGCTTGATGGGCCTTTCATCGTGTGGACTAAGATATGTCTGAAGACTGATTTTCCATGAGTATTCGAGCCAACACGATCTGTCTTGAATCTTTATGCTTCTCTCGGTCCAATACCTCATGGATCATACCAATTAGCTCCTTAGCAAAGCCATTAAACCATGCCATGATCCTTGGCTTCATTGGTTCATGACTTAGCTTTTGTCCTTTGATTTGGCTGCTGATCCATATTGCATCAGACATGGTACACACTGGTCCTGGAGCATTCGGCGCCCTGTCGGGACGTGTTCTCGACCATATTGTATTTTTCCTTGGTCGTTGCGCGTTCCAATCGGTCACTTTGAATCATGAACGGTCGGTTAGTGTTCCATTACGTTCTGATTGGTATCAAAATGTTTTTAAATACTTTTGACGAATGACTTTCCGAAAGGATTGAGATACGACCATTTAGATGTTCTTAAGCTCTTGAAACATCTTCTTGGCTGGATTAAGTACTTGCTTGGATAACTTGTTTTTGTTTACGCCAACCTGATTCTTATCTAAAAATGTTACTTTTTGCTTAGCAAAGGTCGTTGGCTAGTCGGCAACGATGTAATGTTAGTCAAAACTTAAAATTTGAAAAATCAAAACTCTAGCCAGAATGTTTTGTTCACAATTGTCACTTTGCTTGGGCATCTTTGATGGTTTGAGCTGATTTGCTTGGTGGGTATTGGAAATCTCCATGTTTGTTTTTTTCAAGAAACTTGATCCTCCGGGCAACTTTCGATTATGACTGTTCCAAGGTCGTTTTCTCTCGGGCATCTCACCTATCATATAGTGTTAGTTAATAAAGAATGAAGTTCGAGGTTTGTTTACCTCTTTTGCTATTGTTCAAAGCTCTCTGGAATAGCTCTCAATGCTTCAGTATGATCCAATGATTGCATTTATCAAGCTTATTCTTCTTAGTTCTTCATGATATCATTACTTTGTTCCAATAATTTTTTATCTGAGGATTTAGCTTGATTGGCGGTCTTTAATATCCTTCTCCAATGTAGAATGAATGTTTGGAATGGTCCAAAGAGATAGCTTAGACGATTTAGATCCGCTTTCTTGCCAAAATTGGAAAACTGATTTTGAGGCATTTTCCTCCTGACACCGGTCGAATACAATATTGTGGCACACTCCTATATTTTGGCAGTCGTCACCCAATCACAGCAACTTTCAGGTTTGTTCTTGAGTCTGAATTTTTTTTTGTATTTTTCTTGATTTTCTAAAATCCTGCAAAAATAAAAACTATCTAAATATGTCCTAAAAAATATAAAATAAAAATTAAAACCGTGTGGGTTGCCTCCCACAAAGCGCTTGTTTTGAGTCTTTATCTCGACTCCTTTCACTTTTTAGGCGTGATCGGTTTCCACGAAAGGAATTGTAGTTCCTTTAGCTTCTCGAGTCTCTGGAATTGGTGGTGTAAGAGGGTGATTTAAGATCACCAACCATGCCTCCAATAGCTTTATAGATGACAATTGTTTCAAGAATAGCTTAAGAGTATTCTCGAGCTTCTTCTTGTAGATTTCATCGTTCTTCATCCATATTCACATCCAATAAAGGGCCATTTTGTACCTCGATGGCACAAGCGTCTTTATCTGCATCCATTTTTGCCGGTTTAGAAGGAATTGTCGTTTTGATGGATGTAGCTTCTTTCTTTGAGACATGTTGTGTCTTGTGGCTATCTCCAGTGTAATGACCCTCAATAAGAGTTAAGAAATGGGTGAGATCCGATTAGTGGCCGGAAAAGGATAATAGCCAAGGAAATTAATTAAAGACGGTTTTAGTTAATAATTCGCGTATTGACGATTGAGAAAGGTACGAGTAAAGCCTCAGAATTGTTTTAGCATGAGAGAATGTTGTGGAATTGAATGGTCGAGATGAGTGTTAAAAAATTTGGATTAAATCCCTTCGCACCGGGAAAGTCTGCGAAAGTGATGGGGAAATGAGAAATTAAGTTCAAAGGACTTTGGATAGTAACCATGGTCGAGACACTGTTAAGATTGGTCGGGAAACTTCAACTTAAGACTGATTGAAATGCTTGCGGAGTGAGAAACCGCAAAGGGAGCATGCCGAATAAGCCGGACGGTCTGAAGCAGTAAGCCGAGTGCTAGTTTAGCTGCTTGAGAAGGAGCTTAAAATTTAAAATTGGATTTTGGAAGAAGTAAAGATACGGGAAGATTCCTCCGGAAATTTAGTGGATTGGAAATGCCGACGGTTCGGCAAAAAACATCCCATATGATCGGGAAAATGTGTTGGGAAGTTATCCTTGAGCCGACCGAGGTGGAATGACCTTGGAAATAAGTGGCGAGAATTTTCTCCAGAGAAAAATTGAGTTTTACACGAAGAAATAGAATTTCCGACCATCCGGATGATGTACGACACAGTCAGATCCGCATAACGATCGTTCTGCACGTCCGAAAACGCTCAATCGGAAAGCAGCTACGTTCGGATGGGTGACAGGCAGTTTGTCTGTGTGCCTGCTTCACCTGCCTAGCTGCCTGCTTCAGCTACCTGGCTTCCTGCTTCAGCAGAAGAAGCTAGACACGTGTCAGCAAACGAGCTGACAAGTGTGTCATGCAACTTCTATCGGCCCGACACCTCGTGCTTGCGGACAGCAAGCATTTTCTCATGCCAAATCTTTCCCATCAAGTCCCCAGCCCTATATAAACCCCTTGAACTCATACTTCTCGGTCCCAAACACAATCCGACCTTAGAACAAATATTCCCCAAGAGAAACGTGATCCGACTGTGAAAAACCTTGTCCGACCGTAGCAAAATCCTGTCCAACCGTAGTAGGACTTGTTCCGACCGTAGAAAAACTTGTCTGAACAGGAGATTCTTAGGTAAGAACTTGCAGCTTTAGTTTTTCCTTAGCATTTGGTAACCTAAGTGTGGAAATAGGTTCGGATCCCATTTCCGACTAACGGAACGTGAAGAAATCATTTTCAATTGATCTAAACTACAAGTTTATAGGTCTGAAACTCTACCTAATTTTCTGAAAGAGTCGCACCTACCTGGAACCAATCCGGCCGTCTAATCCAAAATCTAAGGTGAGTCTTGGTTATAGGATGGATAGTTAGGTGCGTTTAGCGCCTGCAAAACAAGAGTGTTGCATGTTGAATTGTAGAATGATTAAATGGTACAGACATACGTAAAGGGTTAATGAGAAGGATATGATGGTATGATGATTATGTTATTGTGTGATGCATGATGATTGATGATATGATGATGACGTTTATTATGTGTACAAGTTGTTGTGAGAGATATTGGGCAATATCGTTCGAGCCTCGGCTCGGAGGGTATAGCATATATATGATGCATGTTACGAATTACGTGATTGAGTTATATCTTTCGGACCTCGGTCTGGAGGATATAACATCATTGTTATGTTGCATGATTGCGTTATATCGTCCGGGCTTTTGTTCGAAGGGTATAACATAAATGTGAAGGTATCGTATCGAGTTTGCTTGGTGAGGAGCCTGAGATGTGATAGTGTTGTTGATGGTTGTTATGGTTAACGGGACTCCTCTACCCGGTGATTTGGATGGGAATTATTCCCTGGCCAGACACTGAGTATTGCCCGGGTTGATCTCCGGGGGTTGTTTGCTGCATGACGATGCAGTTGGGATGTGAGCTACCATAAGCTTCGAGTGTATTTGTGACAGGCTTATGGCTGTCTCACATTGGTGATAGACGCTTGTCGGGCATCGTGAAATCTTGGGCTCAGAGTGAGACACTGGATCGATCCGGCAATGTGCCTAGCCTAGGGGATATGTGGTGGTTATGTGGTGGTTATTTGGAGGATATCTGGTTGATATTTGGTGGATGATTGATGATGTTGGATGGTTTCGAGTGGACAAGTGGTTGAGGGGAGAAAAGTGGATGTGTGTTGCATTGCATGATATTTATTTGAATGTTATGATTGGGTTACTTGCTGATTTATTTCCACGATGCATGAATAGTTATAGATTGATTGTTTAATTACTATTGCGTATTGGGGGAATACTAATCGTTAGGGAACCCGACTCACTGAGCAAATTTGTTGCTCATTAGACTCTTTGTTTTGTAGGTAAGACTTAGTGGATATCTTTTGGGTTAAGGAGTAGTGCTGCTTGCTTAGCGTTTATGCCTTTTGTAAATGAGTATGTATTTTAATAAGTAACGGTTTTGGAAATCGTCGACCGCATATATGTTTTATGTATTTGAACCTAAGTATTACATGAATAAAGTATGTTTGCTAAATACTTGGGTTCCATATGGAACTAGTCCTCGTCCGGGACGAACCAACTAGCAGTTCTGAAAGCGGGTTGCAAAGACTTAATTTGGGTCTGTTAGGATATATGTTCTTAAATGTTTAATCTTGGGATTCTAGATTTGTTTTGGGAACCTCGGGTCGAGTGTTTGAGAGCATAATTACAGCATCTTTAGTCACGACATTTTGTTAAGGTTAATTGGTTGGTCGTGCATGTTCTTGTTTGATTGTTGCACGGTAGATTAGTTGACTTTGAGCTAATCATGATCGGGGGTGTTATAATGAAGGTGTTATCAGAGCATGGTTCTGCATGTTCACATGGGACTCTGTTTTCAAGTGTTTTATCGAGTTTTATGTTTTATTGAGTCAAAGGTGTCGCAAAAGACAGTTTAGGAAGCCAACATGCTCCTTTTATTGGGTAAGTTGGGATTAGGACTTACCATTGGTAATGGTGCAGGATGTCTTCAAAACAGTTTTGTGGTGAAGAACATGAGAGGGCTCAACAACAAAATGAGCAACAAGAGTCTGGAAATGTAATGCGACACTTGGACATGGAGATATCTAATGTTTCTAGTATTCCCCGTGAACCCACAAGACAATGCCTTGACCACCCCAAGAATAAATGACGAGCTGAGGGACTATAATGAGAATGATTCGGACATTCCAAGAAATGTTTTGCATGAGCTACATAATGGGAATCATGAAGTTGGAAAGGAAACTGTGAGGAGTGCATATCCACTTACTACCTTGGTGTATGGTGTATTAGATTGAATTAATCAACATCATCCAACAATGGTAGAAGGCCCATATAATCCACGACTAGTATCCTTATCCAATTATCTTAAGATGGTTACCATGATGAAGAAACTTGGAACCATAGAATACCCTGGAGGCACTAACCCCTTTGAAGCTGAATCTTGGTTGAGGGATTTAACAAAGAATTTTAGTGCGACTTGATGTCCGGAAGAGTTCAAGAAGGAAATCGATGTTTATTACTTAACTAAGGACGCTTCGAACTGATGGGATAATGTGGAGAAATACTATGAAGAAAGATGTGTAAGCTGAGAGGATTTTCAAAAGGAGTTTAAGCGGAAGTATTTCCCACCTGAAGTACGAGACCGATTTGAGATCCAATTCCTAGAACTAACTCAGGGAAGAAGAAATGTCCGAGAGTATGAAGCTGAATTAACTTGACTCAAGAAGTACTCTCCACATGCGCCAGTGATGAGGATGACATAATACGAAGATTTTTGAGAGGTTTACGGCCAGATCTATGGAGTCGATTACAAGTGGTGGAGTTTCATAGCTTATATAAGGTTGTGGAGCGGGCAGTAAATGTTGAGGAAGGGATGATGGTAGAACAAGATATGTTGAAATCAAAGGAGCAACCTCAAAATATTAAGGGTCATGTTCATGTGGGACACAGGGGATCAACCAAAGGAATCATAGATGAAAACAAACTCGAAGGGGGAACAATGGCATACAGTCAAAGAAAAGTTAGGCATCACGTTATGTATGTGGGGTAGAAGGTCATATGGATAGAGCCTTCCCAAGAAAAGTTTCAAAGTGCATCACTTGTTATACTTGTGGAAAGAACGGACATTATTCAACCTCATGTCCTCAAGAGGAATTGTATGTCAACATTCCATATTACAAGTGTCGGGCGATTACTGATTAAGTAAGTTTTCTAGTTAGAATAAATTTTACCTTCATAGCCTCACAAGGGCCAAGTTCCAGGTATGTTGGGTTTTAACTCATTGTGTTATGCATGCCTTGCTTCTTGATTGAATGATTTCATGATAGTATTGCGTGGTAGAATTACATGATACAATAATATGATAGAAACATGTGTGTGTGTGTGATGAGAAAGGAGAAATTGGATTGGTTGATTGAAAAGTGGTTGCGAAGTGGTTAGGTGATGGATTCGCCTATGTTTTATTTGGCACCTGTGAAGGTGCCGCTAGTTGTCTTGGTACGACTAAGACTAGTTGAGTCCTAGAAAGCTTTTATGAAAATAAAAGCTTAAGTGTAAGCCGTTAGAAAACCTTACCCTAAACCTTCATTATAAGCCAGTGATGATGGTTTATCATGAAAGTATGATGTTGGAATGTAACGAAATCGAGCTTCGGTATTTAGTATGAGGAAACAATGAAGAGGATTGTGAGTGGGATATTGAGTCATTAGATAAGAAGACATGAAAAATGGATTCAAGTAAAAGGAAGTTTGTGGGGAACAACACAAGACGGAAAATGCTTGGAATAAGATAGAGGCAGGATTACTATCGAAGACATGAATGAAGAACAAACGTTTAGAATACAATGGTGGATGTAATGTCAATTGGTTATCGTAATGTTAAGTCAGATACAATGGAGAAGTCTTGGGAAAATTGATGAAGGAATGGAAGGACGAAAGACGAAGGCGTGTTGAAGTTAGAACTGCTATATGTGATGGACTACATATAGTAAGTAAGTTGAAGAAGGATTTCAACCATGGAGAGGAGATGTGATTCTGACCATGGAGAAGATGATATAGTAAGTTTAAGGAGGATTTAAAGAATCATGAACTTATAAGTTATGGTTCAAGATGGGAAGAAGATATCAGGACATTACATAACTCCGACTATGGGCAATAAGAAGCGAGTGACGAAGAAGACTGGAATAGTGGAAGTGAGAAAAAAGTTTTTAGAAGAGTGGAATATATTGTGGATACGATACCATGGTATAATAGATGGAATTCGAAGATAGAAACTCCAGTGCTACTACGAAAGAAGAAAGTATTCAGTGGAATAAGACAAGGGATCGGTTAGATGGTGCAAGACACTTCAATTTTCAATTTGGGATTTTGAAGGAGGCGTTGGTCTAGAATGAATCCTTGGAAAATTTAAATGATTGAAAATGTTGTTGAATCAGTCTAGATTAAAACACAAGGAGGTGTAGGAGGACATGATGAGAAGAAGTAGATATAAACGGAGCAAGTGGCAGATATTCACAGACATTTTAATGGATAAGAAGGCTAGTTGGAGAATGCTGAAGAAGATAAAAGTGTTAACGGATAAAGTAGAATCGACAATAAAAAAAGTAGTCTATGGATAGGAAACCATAGGTAAAAGTTTACAAAAGATGAATGTTGGCAGGAATGTACGGGAATAAAGATGGGGATAACACGAAGTATAAGGAAGAAGATGTGAAAGGTCAGAATGAGAGGAAAGAGTGGGAATGAGAAGAATCATTACAAATGTTTAAGAGTGAAGGAAAAGGGCATTATGAGGGCGAGAAAGAACAATGAATCCAGAGGGGTAGTTGTAACATCTTTCCTCGGGTTAAAGGTTAAGTTTCCTTAATTTGTCGTGCATGCTCTTGTTTGATTGTTGCACGACCGATTAAGGTATCTTTGACCTGATCCAGGATAGAGGTGTACAATGAAAAAGTAACAAGGAAAAGGTGATTAGAAGGAGAAATATGTTAAACGGAAAAGCCGAAAGTATGATTGAGCAATGAAATTACAGTAGTTATAGAATCTTCAGTCTGGTGAAAGGTTAGGATTTATCGATTCGTCGGGCATGTTCTTGTTTGATTGTTGCACGGTGGATTGAGAGAACTTGATCTGATCCAAGCTGAAGGTGATACAACAAAATTTTTAAGTGAGAGGAAGAATAAAGATGAACGAGTGGAGATGCAATCGGCGAAAGTTCAAAATTACAAAATCGTATAGGTTGAGTGCGAAGTAAATTGGGTTTTAAAGATTGAATGGAATACATGGGTTAAGTGGTAGCAAGAAAGAAATTTCTACACAAGTAGAACAAAGAAGAAGAATGGACTGAAAAAGTAGAATGATACTTGAGAGATGGAATGACCATGATCGAGGAAAAGGGGAATGAAAGTTGATATGATCAGTCAGGATGATGAAAGGTATTCTTCAAGAATTCGAGGACGAATTCTATTGAGGGGGGAAAATGTAATGACCCTAAAGAAGAGTTAGGAAATTGGAGAGATTTGATTAGTTGCCGAAAAAGGATAATAGCCAAGGGAATTAACTAAGACGGTTTTAGTGAACGATTAGCGTATTGACGATTGAGAAAGGCACGAGTAAAGCCTCAGAATGGTTTTAGCATGAGAGAATGTTGTGGAATTGAATGGTCGAGATGAGTATTAGAAAGTTTGGATGAAATCCCTTCGCGCCGAGATCTGCAGTCGGAACGAAAGTGACGGAAAATGAGAAATCAATTCGAAAGGACTTATGATAGTAGCCATGGTCGAGACACTGTTAAGATTGGTCGGAGAAACTTCTACTTAAGACCGATTGAAATGCTTGCGGAATGACAAACTGCAAAGGATGCATGTCGAATGAGTCGGATGGTGTGAAGCAGTAAGCTAAGTGCTAGTTTAGCTGCTTGAGAAGGAGCTAAAATTTTAAAATTGGATTTTGGAAGAAGTAAAGATACGGGAAGATTCCTCGGGAAATTTAGTGGATTAGAAGCGTCGACGGTTCAACATAAAACATCCGATATGAACGGTAAAATGTGTCGGGAAGTTATCCTTGAGCCGACAGAGGTAGAATGGCCTTGGAAATATGTGGCGAGAATTCCCCGAAAAAATTGCGTTTTACTCGAAGAAATTGAATTTCCGACCATCTGGATGATGTACGATACAGTCGAATCCGTGTAACGATCGTTTTGCACGTCCGGATACTCTCAGTCAGGAAGCAACTACGTCCAGATGGGTGACAAGCAGTCTATTTGTGTGACTGCTTCACCTGCTTGGTTGTCTGCTTTAGCAGAAACAGTTGGACACGTGTCAGTAGACGGTTCGAGCAGTGTGTCATGTAGCTTCTATCGGCCCGACACCTCGTGCTTGCAGACAACAAGCATTTGTACGCGCCAAACCTCGCCCATTGAGTCTCCATCCCTATATAAACCCCTGGAACTCTTACTTCTCGGTCCCAAACACAATCCGACCTTAGAACAAATTTTCCTCGAGAGAAAATGTGATCTGACCGTGAAAAACCTTGTCCGACCGCAACAGAATTTTGTCTGACCGTAGCAGAATCTTTTCCGACCGTAGCAGAATCTTGTCCAACCGTAGCAGGACCTATTCCGACCGTAGAAAAACCTGTACGAACAGGAAATTCCCCGGTAAGAACTTCCGGCTTTAGTTTTTCCTTAGCATTTGGTAACCTAAGTGTGGAAATAGGTAGATCTAATTTTCGACTAACAGAACATGGGAAATCCTTTTCTATTGATCTAAACTACAAGTTTAAAGGTCCAAAACTCTGCCGAATTTTCCAGAAGAGCCAAACCTACCTAGAACCAATCCGACTGTCTAATCCAAAATCTAAGGTGACTCTCGGTTATAGGATGGATAGTTAGATGCGGTTAACGCCTGCAAAACAAGAGTGTTGCATTTTTAATTGTAGAATGATTAAATGGATAAATAAATGGTGCGGACATAGGTAAAGGGTTAATGTGAAGGATATGGTGGTACGAAGATTATGTGATTGTGTTATTCATGATGATTGATTATATGATGATGGCATTTATTATGTGTACATGTTGTTGTGAGAGATATTGGGCTATATCATTTGCACCTCGGCTCGGAGGATATAGCTGATGCATGTTGTTAATTACGTGATTGAGTTATATCTTTCGGACCTCGGTCCGGAGGATATAACATGATTTTTATGTTGCATGATTGCGTTATAACGTTTGGGCTTTGGCTCGAAGGGTATAACATTAATGTGCAGGTATCGTATCGGGTTTGCTTGGTGAAGAACTCGAGATGTGATATTGTTGTTGATGGCTGTTATGGTTGATGGGACTTCTGTACCTGATGATTTGGATGGGAATTGTTCCCTGGCCAGACACTAAGCACTTCCCGGGTTGATCTCCGGGGGTTGCTTACTGCATGACGACGCAGTTGGGATGTGAGCTACCATAAGCTTCGTGTGTGTTTGTGACCAGCTTATGGTTGTCTGACATTGGTGATAGACCCTTGTCAGGCATCATGAAATCTTGGACTCAGAGGGAGACCCTGGATCAACCCGGCAATGGGCCTAGCCTAGGGGATATGTTGTGGATATGTGGTGGTTATTTGGAGGATATATGGTTGATATCTGGTCAATGATTTGATGATGTTGGATGGTTTCGAATGGACGAGTAGTTGAGGCGACATAAGTGGATGTGTTATGCATTGCATGATATTTATTTGAGTGCTATGCTTGGGTTATTAAATGGGTTATTTCCGCGATACATGAATAGTTATTGGTTGACTGTTTAANGTTTTGGGGGGGGGGGGAGACTAATCATTAGGGAACCCAACTCACTGAGCAAATTAGTTTCTCATTAGATTCTTTGTTTTGCAGGTAAGCCTTAGTGGATTTTAGTTGGGTTAAGGAGCAGTGTTGCTGACGTAGCGTTTATGCCTTTTGTAAATGAGTATGTATTTCAATAAGTAACGGTTTAGAAATGGTCAACCGTATATATGTTTTATGTATTTGAAACTAAGTATTATATGAATAAAGCATGTTTGCCAAATATTTGGGTTCCATATGGTACTAGTCCTCGTCAGGGAAGAACCAATTAGCGGTTTTGGAAGCGGGTTGCAAAATCATAATTTGGGTCCGTTAGGATACATGTTCTGAAATGTTTGATCTTGGGATTCCGGATTTGTTCTGGGAACCTCGGGTCGAGTGTTTGGGAGCATAGTTGCAGCATCTTCGGTCGGGACATTTTGTTAAGGTTAATTGGTTTGTCGTGCATGTTCTTGTTTGATTGTTGCACGGCAGATTAGTTGACTTTGACCTAATCCTGATCGGGGGTGTTACATCTAGGGTCTAGACTAACTCTCTTGTCCTCCAAAACAACTTCATTTGGTCTAGAGTTGTAGCTCACAGTAAGGTAATAAACTTGCTTCTTCACGCTTGCTAAGCAATTGTGAGGCAAGGATCAATGAATTTGTCTTCCCTCCTTTAGTAAACACAACTTTAAATTCAGTAGATATGAGAAATCCTCATACTTCAAGTAAAACATCCTGCAAAAATCCATACAATATGAATGTAGACATATTAGCATACTCGATAGAGATTCTAGATGGCTTGACACTTAAGAGCCCTAAGTCCAGAGCCATGTTTAGTGACATCATATTCACATTAGCTCCAGTATCACATAAGCAATCATCTCTAAAGGAATAGTCTTGAGTCTCTTCTTGTATGCTCTCATAAATTCGTTTGGTAAACGATCTAGATGTGATCTCCCTTGAGAAGTGAGGTCTTGAAGAGGTGTCTTAGCAGTAGACATGACCTCCATAGCTTCCCTTAAATTGGCGACGTTGCAGAAGGATTTCCCGAGTTTTCTTATTTCTTGATAGCTTCACTCGTTTAAGTGATTTGAACTTCAAGCTTCTTGACATGAGTAACAATGGATTCATACTTCGTTGTAAGCTCATTTTCGACATTGTACAGCTCTCATTAACCTCCTCGTGGTTTCGTTTCATCTCCTAAGAGATTTAGTTCAGCATTGTGTTAAGCTTTCTCTCTTGCAAATTCGGTGCATTGGCTTGAGGATAAGTGAATGATTGCTTCACGTGGTACATTCCTTTGTTAAAAGTTTGTTTATTAGGCTGATAGGAAGCTCCTTGTTAGGTGTTTTGAGGTGGATAGTACTGATCTTGAGGGTTCTCTACATTATTATTTTGGTAGGACATATTTGAGTTATTTCGGTATCCTTGGTTGTATCCCTTGTTTTCGAAATTTCCACCAATGTAGTTCACTTCTTCCTCATTCTCCCAGGTTCCATCTTCTAAATACTCCATATTTGGGGTCTTTTTGGCATCTCCAATGTTCTTGACAGCATGTACTCCTCGTCTATCTTTTAGTAGTTGAGAAATTATCGTCTTTAACTCTGAAATTTGTGCGGCTTCTGTTAAATGGTTTGATTCACGCACGTTTATATTATAAATAGGACCTCTATTGGCGTCACTAGCAGCTAGGTTCTCGATCAAAATCTTAGCATGATGCACGGATTTGGTCATAAAGCTCCCATTGTTGGCCGTGTCTAGAGAAAGCTTGTACTTATGGTCGATACCATTGTAGAAGATGTTCCATAGATTACCTTTAGAGAAACCATAGTTTGGGCAGTCCCTTGTGTACTCCTTGAACCTTTCTAATGCTTCACAAAAAGATTTTGTAGGTCCTTGCTGAAAACCAGAGATTTTGCTTCGGATGGAGCTCGATCTCTGCATAGTGTAGAATTGGTTCAGAAATGCACCTTTGTATTCATCCCAAGTAGTGATGGATTATGGTGGCAGTAAATTCATCCATCTAAGAGCCTTATCATTTAGTGAGAATGTAAAAAGCTTACCTTTAAAGTAGTCCGGTGGAACTCCATTTGTACGTGTAGTACTACATATCTGTCGATGTAGTACTCAAATGTGTCGATATGGTCAAGTCGATGTTCTGTGGACCGTCCATGGAATTGATTTTTCTTCACCAAGGCTTTGAACTGAGGTTTAATCTCAAAACCATTCCGTTGAGGCTGAGGAGGACGAATTGGATTCTTATCCATAAAAATGCATCAGAAGAATCGAAATCTCTAATGGTTTGACGATGGCGAGGGTGATTCTGTTGAGCTCATCCTTGAGGGGGCTGATTCTGAGGTAAATCTTAGTTAATCAAGGCTTGAAGTAATTGTGAGAGTTGCTATAATCTAACTAAATTCCCAGGTGGAATTTGTTGTGGGTTATCCACTCGGACAGGTGCATTTCCTCTTCCTGGTTGGTTTTGTGGAACGGGGACAACACCAAGAGGTTCTTGTGGGTTTCCTTAGACTCCTTGAAGTCCTAAAGCAGCAGGTAAGTTGGCGTGAGGTGGAACAAGGGAAGCAGGGGAGACGGCTAGTCCATGTCAAGAAGCTAAGTCTTCTTGTTCACTTTGAACGGTTTGATTATCCACAAGATGTGGTTGTCCGTGAGGAGGATTCTGGTTCGGATTTTTCATAGTTGTTAATCTTTCTCTCTTTTTTCTTCTTAAGGTACATTCAATGGTGTCAACGGAAGGATTGGCTGTAGATGGGTCGTCCAAAGAATGTCTTCTTTGAATAAAACCTGGAAAAAAACGAAAAAGAAGTAAAGACTGAAAATAAAGCGTTCTAGACTAAAATGAATAAAGAAGAATTTGTAGGTAACGAATCAAGTCTCCGGAAACGGTGCCAAAAAGCTTGATAGCATGTCAAGTTTCACCCAAAAAGACAATACTGCTGCAAGTGCACAGCGTAGATGCAGTACTTCAGGTTATCGATCCCACGAGGACTAATATCTTACATTACGAATTTCAGAATTAATTTAAGCTAAAACAGAAAATGAAAGAGTTGTTTGGTGAGTTTAAAAGTAAAGGACAACAACTTAAAATGATTTTATAGATGTAAGTCAATGGGAAAAAGCGTTAGGCACATAGGACATTCGCGGAGAATCATGCATCATAGAAAAACTGATTTGTTTAGATATTAGAATTAGGAAACGTCTAGAACTCGAAAACACTAATTTAGATGCTCTTCACTTTCGAGGTTCGGGATTCTATATTAATTATCAAAGAACCTAGACTTTCAAATGGTATTAAAATAATTAGCGTGCATGAAATAGACACAGGTTTCAATATGTTCACTAAGTCAACGATCTATTTTTGAAGCCTCCTCGAACTCAGCTTGTCAAAGATTTGGTTCAGGTGATTTAACAAGCTTTTGGAATGAAAATCTACCTTTGGAAAAACTACTAGATGTGCAAATAAGGTAATCATGCATAAAGATCAACCGAGACAAAGACTACATGAATCCCTAATCAAATACTAGCATCTCATGAATAAATGATCTATTTGAGAAGCCTACAAACCTAACTAATGAACTACTCAGACGTGGAGCATGAAAAACAGCAAGAAATCAATGACAAAAACTTTATTAAATAGATCAAGATTAAAGAAATCTTCTCTATGACAAAGTATGAAATCGATCTCCCTCAAGAACACTTCGAAACTTCAAGAACAAAAGAAAAGATGTCTCAAAGCTTTTAACGACTTGTAACTCTCTGTAAACATTTGTGGCTCTCTCTTTCTAAAGGCTAAAAAAACTTATTTATAATGATAGGATTTCCTAGGGAGTCCCCGGTTAAGTCGGTTCTTGCGGAATCAAATTCGGTTAACCGAATCGAAAGTGATGACTTGAAATATGTCTTTGACCATGAAATGTCTCTGTGATTGGAGTGCGATAATAATGAGCACTCGGTCGGTGGTGGAAATTCCATCATCCGGTCACAGCTTCAAATGTTGCTCCACTTGCTTCCTTTCCAAGACAGATTGACGTATCTTCGCTTAAACGGCAATAACTCCTCGGTCACAGCTCCAAATGACTTCAAACCACTTGCACTCGAAATCTTACTAAAAACTCAAACTTCTAACTAAATTCCATCTCAATCCAATGAAAGGAAGACTTTTGTTCATGGCGATCTTTCTGATGCTGAGAATATGTCCAGATTGGTAAAATGCAAAACTCAAGTGTTTGAGTCTTTGTCTTCATCATTCGTCAATAAAACTTGCTTGGTAATATGAATGATATCTAATTAGCACGTTTCTCCATCCTTTTTGATGATTTAATCTGATTAGTCCCTAAAATCACAAATAAGAGAAAAATACCTCTAAGGGTCGAAAAAGCATTGGAAACCTGCAAATAAATAGGTGTTATCAAGGCTCGAGATATCTCAGGTTTTGGACTTCACAATCAATAAGCAGCCACATCCTTAGATCTCTGAGACCTCGGATGTTAACGCATCCACAACCTTGGAGGCGATTGATCAGGTCAGGACTAGCGAGCACAGGTCAAATATAGGTCAGGTAGATGCTGAATAAGTTAGAGAGCAAGTGTGTAAGGAAACGCAGGATCAAGGAACCGGAAACCTTGAGGGGTGATCTCTTCCCTTTCTCGCAAACGCCTTAATGTATTTTTTATGATCTTAGACTTTATACTATTGCCTGCTGATACTTGGTGTCTATGGAAGCCTTTTAACCTTCACTTTGGATTGGTAGCATGAGGAGGCTTTTAAACCCTTTTTCATTTGAGACATTTCCATGTCTCTTTTTATATTAGATATTTTCGGCTCAAACCATCTGTTTGTCATCTTGTTCCAGGCCTCTTTGGAGGCTTAAATTCTTTTGGACCTTCTACTTTTATCGAATTAAATTTTTTCAGTCAATTCATAAGTCTCCAAGTTTTGTAGCCAAAGTCTCAATGACCTTTAACCGGCATGCTAAACTTGACTTTGTTTAAATTTATTGCTTTGTTTTTAGGAAACGACATACTCAACTGGTCTCTCACCTCCTAAATTCCCACGTTTTGGTAGTTTTTTCAGCTGTTGGGTCTCACACTTTCATTGAGTCAGTAACCTTTTTAGGTGTTGATCCCTTTAGAACTCGGGATGAAGACTAAGGGTCGTCAATGTGTCCAAAAATTCTAATAGCTAAAAACTCTTTAGGAAATTCTGGTTCTAATAAGGCAACAGGTTTCTGGTGGAACATCAGATTTCTTGAACTGCAAAATGAGATTTCAAGACCTATGTTGGTGAAATTCAGTTTCTGGTAACCTAGAATATAAGATTTTTAAGACATTTTGGACTATTTGTCAGGTTTTTTGAAACCTAAGATAGAAGATAGGATTTCAAGACCTACCCTGATGGAATATAAGGTTTCTAGAAACCTGAAATATATGATAGGGCTTTCAGACTTATTTGATGATGGGTCAAGCTCCCGGAAACTTGGGAAAATTATGGAAATTCAAGACCTATCTTGACGAAATATCAGGTTTCTGGAAACCCAGACTATATGTTAGGGTTTTAAGACCAATTTGATGATTTATCAGGCTTCTGGAAACTTGGGATTCATGATAGGATTTTAAGACCTATTTGATGTTTTATTAGGTTTCTCGAAACTTGGGATAGATGATAGGATATTAAGACATATCTTGATGATTTATTAGGTTTTACGAAACCTAGGATAAATGATAGGATTTTAACACATATTTAGCGGTTTACCCTTAGAATTACAAGTACAAAGGAATATTAACAATTTTCGTTATCCTAACGTAAACGATTTACAAAGTAAGAAAAGGTTTTTGAGATCATGACAAGGTCCCTCCGTAAGCAAAGAAGCCTTCGTTTTCAGCTTCGTGGTGGGCGAAGCGTCTGATCTTTGAATGGCTATGTGGGCGTATGCATCTCTTCTATGACATATGATGAGTTATGGAAAATAGGGGTTGAACTCATTATGAGAGCTGCCTACGCACCCCGTTGAGGGACCAAGCATAATGTAGTTCGATTTTTGGGTGAGTACTTTTCAATGGTAATACTTTTTAAGGTTCATGGCGTTTCGTGATCGTATTTTCGGTACTCCAGTTAATACCTTTTTGAGCTTGTAGACACCAGGTTGTAACTATATGGATGATCCGATAATGATCCTCCCAGTTAGTACCTAACTTCCCGACGCCTCACTCTTTGGTATTTTTGTATACTTTCCATAGTACGAGATCACCTATTACAAACCTCCGCGGTTTGAAATTAAAGTTTTAATGTCGACCAATTGCTTGCTAGTAGTTTTGGATGCGGATTAATGCGTGGTCCTGTTGTTCCTCGATTAGATCGAGGCTATCTAGCAATAGTTGGTCATTGACCTCCGAATTTGAAGCGCATAGGCTTTTTCAGAGGTTTCCAATTGAGACTTTGGCAGAACAAAAGCTTCCACTTCGTAAGCTAAAGAGAAAGGGTTTTCTTCTATAGTTGTTCTCGGGATGGCACGCCATGCCCGAAGGACTTCAAGTAGTTTTTTGGCCCAATATTTCTTCTTGATGCCTAAACGTTTTTTGAGGTTTGCTAAGATCGATTAAGCAGCTTCAGGTTGCTAGTTTCTCTAGGGATACCGCGGTGTGTATGTTGTGAGATGTATGTTTCATGTTTCACAAAATACTCTGAAATCTTTGGATATGAATTGCAATCCGTTATCGGTTACGATTTCGTATGGGATTATGTGGCGACATACGATATCTCGCCAATCAAATTTTGTACTTCGAATTCAGTCATCTGTTGAAGGGCTTCGCCCTCTACCCACTCGGTGAAATAATCGGTTATGACTAACAGGAAGCGTAGCTTCTGCTGTTCTTTTCGTGAAGTTATTAAGGGACCGACAAAATCCATAGATCAACGCATAAAGGGGCAAGGTGCAGATACCAAAGATAGTTTTTCAATCAGTTGGTTGATGATAGAATCGTGTCTTTGACACTTTTCGCATTCATAGGAATATGTCTCACAATCTGCGATTATGGTAGGTCAAAAGTATCCTTGCCTTTTGATTCGAATGGCTACGGCTCGACCTCCGGAGTTGTTACCATAGAAGCCTTCATGCACTTTTGCCATAAGTTTAAGGGCGTGATTTTTGTGGACACATTTCATGTATGGCCTTAAGACGCTTTGTTTTTAGAGGTTGGAGTCAATTATGCACCTCGCGCTTAAGACTTTGAGGTTTTAAGACTCCAAATTGTGGGGGAGGAGGCCACACCTTCCCGAATGTATTGTATATTTGGTAACTTCCAATTGAACCTTCCAAGTACTTGCTCGTGAAAGGATATTGGTGGTTCTTGTACAGCGTTTCCCAAAAGTTCCATAGCAATCTCCTTATTAGGTGCATCCAGGGTCGGGATCATGCCCCAAATGTATCTAAAGAATCAAGATCGAAAGGATTTCTGCTCTCGGTGATACCTATCGTGCCTATACCCAAGATAGGAGGTTGAGGCGATTCCAGCTGCCTCCTACGATGTCGGATTTTGGCTTTTGGGAACCAAAAGGTGGTATTAACCTTAATGAGATGCTCGTCATAGGTGGATGTTTTTGCCATTGTGTGAGGCTGATTGTTACCTTTCTGACTTTTCGACTCATTTTTGATATATATATATATATATATATAAGAGAGAGAGAGAGAGAGATGCGGACATTGATATTTACCCGAAACTTATGAAGAGGTTATCATACCAACCATGAGGCATACACCAAGAACAAGATCTGGAACAAAGAACTTTTGT
This sequence comes from Anastatica hierochuntica, assembly GCA_900406275.1. NCBI lineage: Eukaryota > Viridiplantae > Streptophyta > Magnoliopsida > Brassicales > Brassicaceae > Anastatica > Anastatica hierochuntica. The sequence goes on along the minus strand of OVAN01001839.1, from coordinate 6,813 downwards.
GAGGAGTTCAACAAATCTATTAAGAGCTTTATAACTTATAGGGCATGAAGAACTCAAAGAGTAGCTGCTCCAGAAAAAGATTACCAAAGAGACACCAAACAGACAACATGAAGATCGAACTGCTTGGAAGGCTCAAAACATAGAAGCAAATCAAGAAACCAACTACACTGAGATTGGAGGTCATTGTTGAGTCAAGAACCTCAAAGAAACACTAGACAATTCTTACTTACAGCTAAAGACTCTACAAACGTCATTTCTGCCAGTTTATAAGGAAACAAGGAAGCAGCCTTGTTTATCATTTCAAAGCATGAACAAAAAGAGAAGTACATATCCCAAACACATCATGATGTTACCTAATACGTTGTGTAAGCTTTCCAAGGTATTGGTTTAAATTCTAATTATTTTAACAAGTTTTCTTTTCTGTTTTGCATGATTTTTCCTTTATTCCTTTAGTATTTGTTTCCTTTTTCGTAAAACGAATTTGTACTTTTGTTTTATGCAATTTTTGCCTTAGAAGCTCTAGCTGCTGGACTATTTAATAAAGTCCTTTCTTAGCTTTGTAGTCACGTTTTGGATATCAATAAAATACCTAGTTTTCCCTTTAAAGAAAGCGCAGCAGCATCTCTTTCTTCTATGTATGTGAAGCCATAGAAGTTTGAGTGTTCTAAACTTATCACAGATCAATCCATAATTTGTGTGGCGTCTCTCAAATCCCCAGCAACGTTAATCATTACTCATCCACTTGAATCCTGAAATAGAATCGTACGACAAGTTGGAGATTCACCATCAATCCATCACCTTGTAAGTACGTACCAACGTTCCTACATCATCTGGTATCAGAGCTTAGACTCAACAATCAGGTGAATCTATCCTTTTTACTTATGTTTATTGTTCTTCGTGATTTTAGTTTTCAGAAAATCAAAAAAAAAAAGATTTTGTTTCTGTTTTGTTTCTCATTGTTTGCTTTTTCTTTTGGTTTTATCTCTTTTTTTATCATTGTGTTAGTTTTTCTAAGAAAAAATATAAAAAATTGCTTTTTGTTATGTGTTTTGCTAGTTTAAAACATAGTTTCAGATTTTCCAGGAAAACCTATAAACGAAAATTTGCTTTTTTCTTTTTCCACTATTTTGTTCTAGTTTGCATCCATCATTGTTGAAGTTGTTTTGTCTCATTTATATTTTCATTGCATGTTAATTGCTTGTTATGATTCATTCATTAAAAAGAGATCATTTAGGTCTTATTTCCGTTGTGTTCTTCAGCTTGCGAATTCCCTTTTACACTTGATCTGTTTGCTACTATGACACAGGAAAAACAAAAGAAAAATAGGGGATACTAATAGCTCAGGTTTTCACCCGAGGTAACACTGTAAGCGCACAGATGTACGTTGTAGTTGTTTGGGATCAAATCCACAGAGACCAAAGAGTAGCACGAAGAAATATCAGATCACACAGCGGGCTAAGGCTAAAAAGATGTCTTTAAAGATGATGCAAATAACGAAACAAAGAAAGCAAAGAAAGCAGCCAGCAACGTAAGGTTGTAAACAATTCAAAGAAATGTTGGACATCAGGTATTCTCAGGGAAACAATTCATTGTTGACTTAAACTACAGATTAGGGAAGAGGTTAAGAACCGTCTTGAACTCAAATTCTAATCTAGAACTGATCTACTTCCGTAATATCAGTGCCCTATGCACTAGAAACCTCGAGACTAACTTCCGTTGACCCTCAATTTCTAGTCATGTAGTACAAACAGGTTTGATAAGTTCACAATTCGCTTAAACATCAACTTCTGTTGGCTTAAGAAAAATTGCTCATCTATAATTATTTCAGGCATTTAATCGTTCACGTTCCAGCAGTTAAACAACCTAAGATCAGAAACTAAGTGATCAATTCAGTTTCATGCATTACGATTAACTATAGACGAAGATCCATTAGATAAT